>CM039507.1:4410663-4609798 GCA_022432975.1 Begonia masoniana
TAACTTTGGCCAACGGTACTGCAAATGGCCAACGGTACTACAAAGACAATATTGATATTCAATGATATTGCAGCAACGGTTCTTGAAGAAGAAAGCAGATGAAAGAATAAAGATCACTCTTATGTGGAAGCCTTATCAATAACGAGAGGGAGATCATAATAACGTGGGTCCTCAGGAGCTAACATATTGGGCAGGTCGAAATCAAGTAGTAAAAAGAGAGTTAAGTGCTATCACTACGGCAAGATGAGCCACATGAAAAAGATTGTTAGAAACTAAAAAAAGAACAAGACACAAAGATTGATAAAGAAAATACATAATGATTTTGAAGAAGATAAGATTCATGTTATCACATTCCAAACTTCTCAAGATATTTTGGGGAGAAGCAATTAAGACTGCAGTGAACATAATAAACTTATCTCCATCAACACCATTGAGTGGAGAAGTGTCAAACTAACTCAGTAAAAAGACGTCTTATAACACCCCAGAATTTCTGGTAAGATTTAATTTTGTATTAAAAAATAAGTTTATATTTTACATTAATATTATAATGATTATAGAGTATTTGTGCAAAATAGTGCAAGTATAAGCTAAAAAGAGGTTTGAAGTGCACCTTGTAAAGCCAACTAAGTAAAAACATGAAGTAGTGCATGTAGCAAGGTGCTGGTAGCGCAAAAAGGCACGCAGTAGTTCCCAGGCACACGCCCTGCTGCGGGCAAGGCATACGGGCCCTCCCTCGCATAAACCTTCCAAAAATACATTTTTAGTAACTTTTTACGTTTTAAGGTTTCCAAATTTAATATTTCTGAATTTATTAAAGTTTCTTATATTTTTATGGATATTTTGGTATATTTATCGTTATTTTTAGGGTTATTTAAATCTTATTTAAACACACCCCCTTCGTACAAATTTACACACGTTAAACCTAGCCCTTATTTTGCCCGGAACTCGCGAGCTGCCTCCTCGTTTCTGCAAAATTTTCAATGTAAGCCTAAATCTAATAGACTTCCACCCTCAAACAAGTAAACACATGAGTTTACATGCTCGAGGTAGATGGTTAGGATTTTCATTAGTGTCAAGGTTCTCTATGAAAATCCTTTGATTATGATTCTTCTCCTCACTTTTTTCACTAATACATGACAACTCTATGGGTAGGTTAATTAAAAATGAAAGATGCGCATTGTGAGCAAAAGTCTACGTACTAAGGACTTGAGGTAAGAGATGTTTGTATGTGTAGACCCATCGGTATGCATCACAAAGTGCTAGGTTATCTCTTTACCTTTTATTGATACTCGAGAATGTATTTTATTTAGATATGTATGATGATATCGATTGGATGTTTTATGAGATCTTTTATTGTTATACGAAGATTTTATAATGATGATGACATTGCTAGAAGATATGTTATATTATGGGCTCTTGAATATGACACGTTGATGGACGCAAGTGATGTTTTATGCGTTGACCCGTTGATCTGCATCACAAAGTACTAGGTTAAGTAGTTTCATTACGATAAGACTTTGAGGACTTGCTTTTTTATTACGTTACGACATTGATGACTTGAGAATTTGTTTAATCATTATGATAGATGAGGTTTACGATTAATATTATATTTTATGATTATACTGATGATGATGTCACTCAAGGATATGTTATAGTATAGACTTTTGATTGTAATGTATTGTTAGATGATATGATTATGTTGACAATGATGTCGCTCGAGGATGTGTTATAATATAAACTTTTGATTGTAAAGTTTGTTAGATTATATGATTATATTGACGACGATGTCGCTTGAGGATATGCTTTGTTTTATGATTTGATGGATATAGAAATATTTATGCTTTTATGATACGTAGTAAGTTATGATTGAATAGAAAGAACAGATGAATTGATTCGAAGATATGCTATGTTTTGTATCTTATGTTTATGTATTACTCATGCATCATAAAAAAAAATTGTTAAAAAAAATTTAAATAGAACAAAGAAAGAAAGAAAGACTAACAGAAAAGACAAACAGAAAGATGGAAAGATGAGAGAATAACTAAACAAATGCAACTTTTGTTGTGAGGCGAAATACGAGTTGGTTGTCTCATAAGACGGGATCATGAGGTGCATTTTAGCTTTCCTAGACTGAATTACCTCCAACAAATGGAGTGTATATCGAAACTAAAGCAAGAATAAAAAACTCATTGAGAAAGAACATCGATAAAACTATTTTTATGAAAATTGAATTTGCATACATGTTCATGATAGTTATGCATCTCTTACTAAGCGTTAGACTCATAGTTTGAACTTTGTGTTGTAGATGAGAAATTTTTATGATGTATACGATGAAAGAAACAAATAAAATATACAGTTGAATAAGTGCTTTCATGGCAATGTTATGTGGTGTTAATGCAAATAGCGATTCAAAGGCTATAAAAAATATATATTTTATTTTTATCGGAGTTAAAAGAGACTTTATACCACTTATTGGAATTTGTTAAGTATTGTTTTCAAACGACCATTTAAAATCATTGATTTGATTTTAATAAATATTTATGGATTTTAAAACTTCCGCTCTACATTTCCGATGAAGTGATTTTGAAAGTTTAAATGAACTCTTTTAAAGAAAAAGTAAAGTAGAAACGGTACGTTACGGTGCGTTACACGTCTCTTATAGATATCTAAAAGTGTTTTAATGCAAAATTTTCGTCAATATTCCTAAAGACGAAAGGTCCAAATTAGATGTTAAAACAAAAGAATGCACATTGGATTTTGATTGACGAATTCAGATATGAGGTTTGAGATCCGGTTGATAAGAAGATTGTCATAAGTCGAGATGTTGTCTTTTTTAAAGAACAAAGCACTGAAAACATAAAGAAAGATTTGAAGATGCTGGAGAATCTAGTGACCAAGTAACTGGTGATGTCGACCGAGGAAAAGCAAAGACTTCTCTTATATCAATTGCAGAACTAGAATTAAAAGGTCAACATAGAGCATCGCTTCAAATATCAAGTTTTCTCATTTATGTGTTTCCAAGCCGAGGTTTTGTCGAGACATAATTCTATTGATCGACATATTGAAGAGTTCTCAAACACTTGCTGGACCAATACCTTCTCAGATGAACCTCCCTCCACAGTTGACCCAAACATGTCACCTTCAAGCAATGATGCTCCTCTTTATGATCTCTAAATTTAATGTTTACATTGCTTCAGACAATTTATTGTCGTTATTTCTAACTTGCATGACTTGGGTTGATGTTTTATTTTTATTTTTTCTTAACTAACTTGCTCTAACACATGGTTGCTTTTATGCTTAAAGATCTTTCGTGACTATTTCACTTTCTTGATTACTCATTATATATTGATTTGTTTTGCTCTAGATTTGGTATGTATGTTCTTGTTTTTTTTAGCTACGCAAGAGTCTAAAATTAAACATTGCTCTGCTAATTTTTTAAGAAACATTTTATCTCTAACTCATTTTCATAATGATAAAAGCGAGAGAATAAATATATCTCAATTTGTATCAAATAAAATAAAAAGAAATGTAGCATATGTTAAGGGAGAGAGCTCATATAAACAACTTATAATAACATATATTTGTCATCATAAAAAATGAGCAATTGATAGTTTAAAAAGAATTAAGCTTATTTTTTATGATAAGTATGCTAAATAGCGTAATTAATTCTAAGTTGTCCATCGTTTAATAATGTGTATATAAATTTCAAATATTTAACTTATTTAGGAATACCCTTGAAAAAGGGTATTTGGTTGTGCTAACTTGTGTGTTTAAGTCTTCTTAGTTAATGGTAAAGTTCATAGGGCTTGGATGATGAAAATGAAAAGAGATATGCATGTCAATTTGTGAAGAAATTGCTCAAAAACTTGAGAACTCATGAGGTCGACCAAAATGTTAAGAGTTCGACTGACTGGTTTAATGTTAAAAGGAATTCCTGAGAGCTCAAAGGGTCATCTAGTCCAATGAAGGTCGACCGCTGCGATCTATCAAACAAGCTATAGGGTCAACCCATGAGGTCTTTAAGTAATCCGGAAAATTGTTTAAAAAACCCAAGAGCTCAAAGGGTCGACCGGTGAGGTCTACTGAGATCTTCGACGTGTTCAAAAAATCACACAACGATCATGCAAAGGTCAACCGAAAGTATTGGGTGGTCAACTGATATCCCATTTTTCTAAAGGCATGTATATATATAGAGGCAAACTTTATTGTGCAAAACACAAAATCAAAAATCCATAATGAGGTGCCACCACTTTCATTTGAGATTACTGTGTCTTCAGCTTGTGTCACACTTGTCCTAACTTACCTTGAGATTTCAATTATCGAGAGAGTGCGAATTTTCTATTACAATTCAAACATTCATTTTTGTAAATCGATAAAAAAGTAAACGGTGACACCTATAAAAAGTTATTATAAAGGCTTTGAATGATGCCCGAAATGTCAATCGATTTCAAACCAGAAGATTTAGCTGTGAAGAAATCTTCAAAGAAGAGTCTTGAAGCATGAACATATGCAAAGTTTGCCAACCCTCGTTGACAAATTAGTTTGTACCCTCTTACCCTTCTCTTTTATTATTGTGTTTTGAGTTTTTTATTACTTTTAGAAGTATCAATTAAAAGAAAACATAAATATGTTGTAATAGCAAAATAATCAAGTTATTGATCACAAAAATGTTTAATAATCTAATTCACAACCCCCGCTAGATTTATTCGATCCTACAATTAGAATACTCTGAAGTGCATTATTAGGTATATTATAGGTACAAATTAATTATGTTTATGTTTTTGAAGTAAAGTGTAACACCCGGCATTTTGGCCATGTAATAATCTGTTGAATTATTGTATGGATTTAAATTGCCATAAATACAATAACTATTTTATTATAAATTTTGGAGTATTTAGTGAAGGGAGGACCGAACTAATGGCTAACTAAACTAAAGGCTAAATTTGAAATGCATGGAAGGGTAAATTGGGAAGAAATTAAGGTTGGTGGGAGATAGCCAATAGTTGAGTGACATCTGGCGACTTGGTGAAGAAGCTAAGTTCTCCCTCCTGCGTGAAACCCTCTTCACTTCTCCGCTCTGCTCTCTCTCCATTTCTCTTCTCGACATTCTCCCTTCCAGTCGACAAAACAACCGTCGAAGCTACTTCGACCTCCTCGGTTCCTTTCTGTTTCTCCGCTAAGGTAAGCCTCTTTTATTGTTAACAAGTTTGGACAAGTTTAATGTGAGTTTTTACTGAAGTTTAGGGTTATGGTATTTGGAGAAAACTCACTGTTCTTGAATGAAAACACACCGGTTTGTTTTCTAAGAGTTTGAATGAATTTGGAAGAAATTCTTCTAACTTATTTGTTAGCATTTGCAGCTTGTTTATTTTCTGAACGTGCATGTACAGGTTCGAGCATTTCTGAGACGTCCAGGACTATCAACTCTACAGCAACAGGTAAGTTCATATCTGTAGGTTGGCCCCTAAGGCTCTACATCTCGGAGGTACTAGGTGTTACACTCTGTTGGCTGGTTTCGGGTAGAAGGGTTAGAGTCAAGTTCTGTGGTTCCTGTTTAGGTTTCTGTTGTTCTATTTTCATGTTCTCTGCTATTTAAGTTGAAGCACTGTACTCGATCATGCATACACGTTTTTCCCGAATGTTCATGCAAAAATATTTTCTGTACACTGTTCGAAATTAAACAAGATAAAATCTGACTGTCTGGAATATATCGATTAAGTGTGGGATGGGGACTGGCACTCTGGTTTTATCCCTCCCTGGGATTCCTGAAAATTGTCCTTGCTAAGGACCCTCTGGTCTGAAAATTGTCCTTGCTAAGGACCCTCTGGTTTTATCCCTCCCTGGGATTCCTGAAAATTGTCCTTGCTAAGGACCCTCTGGTTTTATCCCTCCCTGGGATTCCTGAAAATTGTCCTTGCTAAGGACCCTCTGGTTTTATCCCTCCCTGGGATTCCTGAAAATTGTCCTTGCTAAGGACCCTCTGGTTTTATCCCTCCCTGGGATTCCTGAAAATTGTCCTTGCTAAGGACCCTCTGGTTTTATCCCTCCCTGGGATTCCTGAAAATTGTCCTTGCTAAGGACCCTCTGGTTTTATCCCTCCCTGGGATTCCTGAAAATTGTCCTTGCTAAGGACCCTCTGGTTTTATCCCTCCCTGGGATTCCTGAAAATTGTCCTTGCTAAGGACCCTCTGGTTTTATCCCTCCCTGGGATTCCTGAAAATTGTCCTTGCTAAGGACCCTCTGGTTTTATCCCTCCCTGGGATTCCTGAAAATTGTCCTTGCTAAGGACCCTCTGGTTTTATCCCTCCCTGGGATTCCTGAAAATTGTCCTTGCTAAGGACCCTCTGGTTTTATCCCTCCCTGGGATTCCTGAAAATTGTCCTTGCTAAGGACCCTCTGGTTTTATCCCTCCCTGGGATTCCTGAAAATTGTCCTTGCTAAGGACCCTCTGGTTTTATCCCTCCCTGGGATTCCTGAAAATTGTCCTTGCTAAGGACCCTCTGGTTTTATCCCTCCCTGGGATTCCTGAAAATTGTCCTTGCTAAGGACCCTCTGGTTTTATCCCTCCCTGGGATTCCTGAAAATTGTCCTTGCTAAGGACCCTCTGGTTTTATCCCTCCCTGGGATTCCTGAAAATTGTCCTTGCTAAGGACCCTCTGGTTTTATCCCTCCCTGGGATTCCTGAAAATTGTCCTTGCTAAGGACCCTCTGGTTTTATCCCTCCCTGGGATTCCTGAAAATTGTCCTTGCTAAGGACCCTCTGGTTTTATCCCTCCCTGGGATTCCTGAAAATTGTCCTCATGGGATTCTGAAAATAACAACTGAATGTGCCTGATAGTGCACCTTACTGTCGCCTGCTCCCTTATAAGCCTCATTTATACCCCTCTGCCACTGAAACGTAATGTTCTGTACTGCCACTGTATTTCTGAAAACCGCATGCATAGCATTTTGCATCACTGCATATCTATATGTTCTTACTGAGTTTTACACTCATAGGTGAACTCCCTGATGTAGGTATTGAACCCGAACGTGAGGACTTTGTGCCTCAATCTGATGAATAGGTGGCTGGTGGCTCGAGCTCTCGGGGGTGGTTGCTGCAGTCAGACACAATTTTCTGTCCCGAGACTATCTGTAAACTCTTCTGAAATTCTGGTGTGTTTGTTTTAAAACTCTGTTGAGGTCCTGTGTTTTGTTTTAAAAACTCTGTAGGAAATTCTGTTGGACATATATATAATGTATAAGTTCTGATGATCGAGTTTTAAATCTCTGTTGACAGTTGTTAGTTGTTTCCTGTGAAATGTCTTCAAAACATTCTGGAACTGCTTGAGTTCTCCCTTTTCAGGTCATGCATGGATGGTCTCGAATTTTAGAGCTATCCATGCAGTTTGTTTTTTTGAAATCTGTCATTTGTAATGAAGGTCTGAAACCTGTATGCCTTCTGTTGTGCTCGAGAACCATGTTTTGAATTGGTTTGAGAATCTGAGACTTTCATGTTTTCTGTTCTTTAAGCTCTTTATCTATATGTTTTTCTGTCAAAAGTTGTCAAATTCTGCCCCTTTTGAAACTGCATCTTCCGATCACGTTTAATGCATCCACCGATAGTCACTGTTCACATTTTGTCTTATCTCATCCACCGGTGAACAGTTGATTTCATCAGTCTTAGTTACTTCTGCCGGTTTCATCTGTCTCTCAGTTTAACTTTATCTTCCGATGACGTCATCACATCTTCTGATGACGTCATTACACATTCCGATTACGTTTACTGCCTTTATCTGCCGATGACGTCATCACATCTTCCGATGACGTCATCACACATTCTGATTACGCTTACTGCCTATATCTGCCGATGACGTCATCACATCTTCCGATGACATCATCTATTTTGTCTTATACAATCCACCGGTGAGTAGTGCAATTCTGCCTGTTTTAAAAGTCGCATCTACCGGTTGACGTCATCCATCTTCCGGCTGACGTCATCACCGTCTGCCGATTACGTCCAATGTCTGTATCTTCTGATGACGTCACCTATTTTGTCTTATCTGAATCTACCGATGCCCTTTTAAACTAAGTCTTCCGCCAGCCTTATGCTTATGTTTTTATTTCCTGTTTATTCTGTTTATTTATTTACTTCTGTTTTCATTTCTTCCTGCTTTTCTTCTGTCATCCATTTTTTTCTGTATGCCCTCCAGATTATTATTTTTTCCAGTTTATGTTTTATATCCCTTTTGTCCCGTCTCTCTCTGTTGTTTACCTCTGCTTATCCTGCCTTTCTTATCTAAATTCCAGAGAAGGATATCACTGTGAAAAGTTTTCTGTAAAGTTTTAAGAGTTCGATTTGGAAGCTCGGTCTGTTCTGTTTAGAAAAAAAAAATATAGTCTATATTTTTTGTTAACTGTCCCGGAGTGATGGCTCTGATCCCGGACCCCGATCGGGTTTGGTTTCGGGTCGTCACAGTTATTGTATCAGAGAGATAAGGTTTTAAAACCGATTCTGTGAAATGTCTGACTGCGCAATCCGCCACGTGATATCGCTTCACCAACTGTAAGTGTTTAAGTTCCTGTAAAAGTTCTGTTTATTAAATTTAGATATTATGTTTATAGGATTTTCCTAGTATGGATTAAGGACGGTACAGAGAAGCTGAAGAGAGAGATTTTAGTATCCGACAATTAACGGAGCTTGTTGCTCGTCAATCCCGGCAGCTTGAAATGTTCATGATCAGGAGAGAGTTTTGGAATTCGAGCTCGATTACTTCGGAAGACCATAGTGGTGAGAGTTTTAGGCGACTTCGACCTCCCACATTCGACGGGCGACTTACGGATCCGGTCCATGCCGAGGAGTGGGTTCGAACGATGGAAGATTTGTTTGACCTTGCTAAGGTGAAAGACATGGAGAAGGTCTCTTGTGTCGCGTTATATCTCGAGCCTGACGCGAAACTTTGGTGGGACACCATACAGGCCCCGACTAACGTGGAGGAAATATTGTGGGGACCATTCAAGAAATTATCTTGTGATGAATACTTCTACAACGCCGTGTGGGCAAGTAAGATGAATCTACCGATGCCCTTTTAAACTAAGTCTTCCGCCAGCCTTATGCTTATGTTTTTATTTCCTGTTTATTCTGTTTATTTATTTACTTCTGTTTTCATTTCTTCCTGCTTTTCTTCTGTCATCCATTTTTTTCTGTATGCCCTCCAGATTATTATTTTTTTTTTTTTTTTTTTTTTTTTTTTTTTTTTTTTTTTTTTTTTTTTTTTTTTTTTTTTTTTTTTTTTTTTTTTTTTTTTTTTTTTTTTTTTTTTTTTTTTTTTTTTTTTTTTTTTTTTTTTTTTTTTTTTTTTTTTTTTTTTTTTTTTTTTTTTTTTTTTTTTTTTTTTTTTTTTTTTTTTTTTTTTTTTTTTTTTTTTTTTTTTTTTTTTTTTTTTTTTTTTTTTTTTTTTTTTTTTTTTTTTTTTTTTTTTTTTTTTTTTTTTTTTTTTTTTTTTTTTTTTTTTTTTTTTTTTTTTTTTTTTTTTTTTTTTTTTTTTTTTTTTTTTTTTTTTTTTTTTTTTTTTTTTTTTTTTTTTTTTTTTTTTTTTTTTTTTTTTTTTTTTTTTTTTTTTTTTTTTTTTTTTTTTTTTTTTTTTTTTTTTTTTTTTTTTTTTTTTTTTTTTTTTTTTTTTTTTTTTTTTTTTTTTTTTTTTTTTTTTTTTTTTTTTTTTTTTTTTTTTTTTTTTTTTTTTTTTTTTTTTTTTTTTTTTTTTTTTTTTTTTTTTTTTTTTTTTTTTTTTTTTTTTTTTTTTTTTTTTTTTTTTTTTTTTTTTTTTTTTTTTTTTTTTTTTTTTTTTTTTTTTTTTTTTTTTTTTTTTTTTTTTTTTTTTTTTTTTTTTTTTTTTTTTTTTTTTTTTTTTTTTTTTTTTTTTTTTTTTTTTTTTTTTTTTTTTTTTTTTTTTTTTTTTTTTTTTTTTTTTTTTTTTTTTTTTTTTTTTTTTTTTTTTTTTTTTTTTTTTTTTTTTTTTTTTTTTTTTTTTTTTTTTTTTTTTTTTTTTTTTTTTTTTTTTTTTTTTTTTTTTTTTTTTTTTTTTTTTTTTTTTTTTTTTTTTTTTTTTTTTTTTTTTTTTTTTTTTTTTTTTTTTTTTTTTTTTTTTTTTTTTTTTTTTTTTTTTTTTTTTTTTTTTTTTTTTTTTTTTTTTTTTTTTTTTTTTTTTTTTTTTTTTTTTTTTTTTTTTTTTTTTTTTTTTTTTTTTTTTTTTTTTTTTTTTTTTTTTTTTTTTTTTTTTTTTTTTTTTTTTTTTTTTTTTTTTTTTTTTTTTTTTTTTTTTTTTTTTTTTTTTTTTTTTTTTTTTTTTTTTTTTTTTTTTTTTTTTTTTTTTTTTTTTTTTTTTTTTTTTTTTTTTTTTTTTTTTTTTTTTTTTTTTTTTTTTTTTTTTTTTTTTTTTTTTTTTTTTTTTTTTTTTTTTTTTTTTTTTTTTTTTTTTTTTTTTTTTTTTTTTTTTTTTTTTTTTTTTTTTTTTTTTTTTTTTTTTTTTTTTTTTTTTTTTTTTTTTTTTTTTTTTTTTTACAACGCCGTATTGGGCACGTAAGATGGACAGCACTTCGCCCAGCTAAGACAGAAGGGATCGATAACAAAGTATGTTAGAGAGTTTGAAGCGTTAACCTGTTTTGTCAGCCACCTAGTAAGGGAGAACGAAACCAAGGTCTTTCATTTCATGCAAGGGTTAGAGGGAGAGATATATAGAGATGTGAAGATATCCGGAGATCAGAACGTATCATACTCGAAAGTGGTTGCCAAAGCTTTTGAGGTGGAAGAGATGTAGCAACGGAGCAGGGGCGTGAAGAGGCTCAATGTGACAACTGCTAACCAAGTCAAGGGGAAAAGATCAATGGGAGCTTCTCAACTTCATGTATGCCCACGTTGCCAGAGGAGTCATACGGGGAAGTGCAGGCTCTTTACTGACCGATGCTTTCGGTGCGGCAATGAAGGCCACCAAGTCCGAGGTTGTCCGATGCCTGACACGAGACCGAATCGTGCCACCCCGAGAGTATTCGCTTTGGTGGAGAATGATGATGACACCCAGCACACGGCGATCGCAGGTACCATATTGTTATGTAATACACCTGTATATACCTTGTTGGACACGGGGGCCACACACTTGTTGTGGCTATGGACTTTGTGGTTAGGGAGATGTTCTGTTTAGTACCGTCTGATCAACCCTACAGTGTCATGCTGTCGTCCGAAAAGTTTATGCACTCCGAGCAGGTAGTGCAGGGTGATATGGTGTTAGTAGGGGACCAGAAATTGTATGCCAATCTTATCGTCATCGGTATGAAAGGATACGAAGTGATTCTGGGGATGGACTGGCTATTTAGACATCATGCCACCATCGACTGTAGGTCCAAGCTCGTGACTTTTAAGCGCCCGAACGAAGTAGTGTTCTCCTATCAGGCAATACCAAAGAAACATAGCATGCCTGTCATATCTGTAGGATCAGAATTGTCTAAGAGGGGGGTGAATTAGACTTTTTAATTTTAATTACGAGTCACCCTAATTTCTCCCTTGATTAAACTATTAGTTTTAACACAAGTAATCAAATTATGTAAACAGAGAGAGAGAGAAATACGACACCAGTATTTTTACGTGGTTCGACCAAACTGCCTACGTCCACGCTCCAAGGCTCACTCCTTGAAGATCCTTACCCTTCTCCTCACGAGAAAACACAGATCGGGATTCCGGGCTCCGATCAATTGCCTTTACAGATCTGGATTGAACTTCACGGGCGTCAATCCACTGCCTTTACAAATGATTTGAGTTTGTAAAATTAAGTACAGACTACACTCTCACAGTAATTGAATCTCAAGTTAGGATTGAGAGATGTAGAGAAAATACAGAGTGTTATCACTTTCGCAGCTTAGGGCTCAGTATTCAAATTTGCAAAAGTTGTTCCTTCGTGCTCTAAGCTCGACTTAAATACTCTGTCTTCAAATCGGCTTGGCTTCAATGCTCCTTATCCAATAATAGAAGTTTAGTTACCGTTGGAGCAGCTTTCGTACAAGTTCAGGTAGCCGTTGCCGATTGTAGTTGTAAGTCGTCGTCGCCATAAATGTTCTGAAGTTAAAGCTTGAAAACGACGTCACTGTAGCTTCGCGGTTTATTTGAATTCTGGCGGAAGACAAAGCTGAGTTAGTCTTGAACCGCCATCGGATGATGAAGCTTTAAACGTTTGAACCGGCATCGGATGATGAAGCTTGAAACGCTTGAACCAGCATTGGATGATTAAATCTTAGACGTCTTCCGCCTTTGTCGTTTAGTGACCGGAAGAGGATTTCGTTGAAGTCATCCGCCTTGTCGTTTAGCGAGCGTAGGACTTCATCGTGTTAGCTCATCCGCCTTGTCGTTTAGTGAGCGGTGGATCTCTTCATTTTCTCTCATCCGCCTTTGTCGTTTAGTGGCCGGAAGAGTAATTTGGTTTACTCATCCGCCTTTGTCGTTTAGTGGCCGGAAGAGTAATTTGGTTTACTCATCCGCCTTTGTCGTCTAGTGACCGGTGGACTGATTCTTGTATACGACTCCGCTCTTGTCGTTTTGTGACTGGTGGACTGATTCTTGTATACGACTCCGCTCTTGTCGTTTTGTGACCGGTGGATTGATTTTTGTAAACGACTCCGCTCTTGTCGTTTTGTGACCGGTGGATTGCTTATATTGTTTAACATATTTCAGCCCTGTACACTTAATCACATGCATTAAAAACTAAAATACCCTTTTTAAGGGTATCTCAAACAGATCTAACTCAAATGCATTTCATTAAATTCAATTAATAAACATAATCAAATTACAATATTAGACAGACAAATACATCATCAAAAACAAATTTAGACTTAAACATCATTTAAGTCAACAATCTCCCCCTTTTTGATGATGACAACCTATCAAAATTTGATTAAGTATAACTCCCCCATAATCTAAGCTCCCCCATAATATATGCATCTTATTCAGAAGAACACACAGAGAGCATATCCAGAACTAAATCAAAGAACATTTTGCGCACATTTCGCACATGTAATTGTCTCCCCCATTGACATTATCAAAAACAATAAACAGAGAAAGACAGCAGAATCATTGCATTCAACAAAAGAATATTAAGAAGGAAATAGCTCCGGATTCAAAATAGAGGTCCATAAAGAAAATGTATAGATAAAACAAGATTATCGTCTATGACAGGAATCTAAAAATTGCTTCCAAAAGGCATGGATAGCCCAAGAAGGCAATGTGAGGGAAGGATTGAAAAAGGCATCCACCCGAGCTTGAAGTGTAGCAAGATCAAGAGGTAGAGGTTCCTGATAGATCACCAAGTCCGTACAGGTATTAGCAATGGGAGATGGTTCTGGAGAAGCCACTAGATCCTGACTTGGAGAAGGCTCGATTGGAGGAGCAGCAGGAGATGGAGGCACTACCAGAGAAGCAATAGGAGATGTATCCATTGGACTGGAGGGCTCGAAGGATGGCTCCAGTACAGAAAGAGCAGCAGGGGTAGAGAATGCCAGTTCAGACTCCTGTAGATCCAAAGGCATCACTCGAGAATCTGCAACAACCTCCGGTCTGTAAAAAGGAAGGAAGGAGGTCTTCATATGTAGGCTCAGAGGGTCGGAGAGGAATATGAGGTGCAGGGCAAAGAGCCGTGACTTGAGTTGTGAGAGCTTGAAGTTTACGAGAGAAAATCTCATTATTTCGATCCATCTTTCGATTCCATTGACCACGCTCCACACCAGCAGCTTCGCTCAAATCAGCTTTGAGTTGATTTAACTTTGTATCAAAGTCAGTCCTTAGATGGTCAATGCTGGTCTTCAACTCAGTATACTGAGCCTCACTCAAAGTAGATCGCCTCTGATAAAAGATGGGAGGGGCAGGAGTAGTTGAGGTTGGGGAGGATACTTGGACGTGTAGAGGTAAGGAGACGGTTTGAGCAGGGGGAATGACTTGAGACACATGTTGAACTGTGGGAGGTAGTAGAGGTGCAGGAGGAGAAGAGTTATCAACAAGAGACAGAGGGGCGGAGGCAGGTAGTGGGAGCAGCAACAAAGAGGGTGAAATACCATGAGCTGAGATTGCAGGCTCATCTACATCATCCTGATCAGACTCCTCTGCCAGGATAAGTTTTCTTTTCCCCCTTTGAATAACAGCGGCCTGAGCAGGTTCCATATTGGCTGCAGGCAGAGGATGCTCAGATGAGGCAGGTGGAGACGGAGTTGGTAATGTGGATTGAACTGGAGGACCATGTTTGATTATAGAGGAGATTGCTCGAAACACCGGAGAGATGGAGGGAAGAGCAGGCTGAGGAAGGCAGTAAGAGAGAAGGTGGAGGAGAAGTAGGAGAAGGATTGCTAGGTGCAGAGGGAGCAGAAATAGCCTCAAAGGGATTAGCTGAGGCTAAAGGAGCAGGTTGACTAGTCCTTGGAGGAGGGGCACGGCGTCTGGGCACTGGTGGAGGACGTTTAGGCCGAGTGACCCGGGGACTAGGAGGGGAAATATCAAAGGCAGGGATCTCAGAATCACCACCACCTTCTTGAACAGATGATTCTTCATCCAAACTCACGTCCTTTTTGCCTTTTCTGGCAGCTTTGACCTTAGCAGTCCTCTGCTTGGACTGATCCAAAACAAAAGTCCCTTGACGATTTCTCTTAATTCCCATCCTGGTCAAAGTGTCTTTGGAGTAATAGCTGGTTGTTTTCAGACAGGTGGGATCCTCATCCTCTGGAAATTCAACCTTATAATGCTGAAAGATCTTCATCAGAAAAAGGTTATATGGAAAAGAGGTAGATGGGCTTGAAGAAACGCTCTGAATCATTCATCTCAAAATAATGTAACCAATGTCAACAGGTTCCTTCATATAGATGGCATAAAGAATAACAAGCTCCATGCTGCTAATGTCATCATAATGACCACCCTTAGGAAGAACATTATAGCAGATCATTTGATGGAGAAGTCGAGCTCTAATTGTTAAATGTTTGCTCTTTAAAGGATTGGGAATATTGTGCGGATCAAGAGCAATTTCTTTTAAAAATTGTTGGCCATCAGGAAGTCTTAGAAATGGAATTTCTTGCCCTATAGAATAAATTTTGGGGTGTTTATCCAAATGGGGATAGCCCAAAAGCTCATTGATGGATTGGGAAGTGAGTTCAATGTTTTTTCCATACACATAGCTTGAAATGAGAGAATGGTCAGAGGTATAGCTGAGATTAGCATAAAACATCCTAATGGCCGAGGGAAAAAAGAACGACTCAACCTCAAACAGCCCTATTAATCCAATATCAGTCAAGGGTGCTATAATGTTTAAAGATACTAATTCGTCGGGAACCATACCACGACCTGGAATCAACTTCTTGTCCTTAAAATCCCCGTGATACCTGATTTCAGCATCCTCATTTAGGAAGTAGAGTGACGGCCAACTATTTGCCCGAGGGAGCACCCGTGCCGGACGAGGATTGGGTTTGGCTTTCTTTTGCGGTGGTCCCGCATCACCTCGAGACGAAGAAGCGAGATGATCATGTTCGAAAATCTGGTCCATTGGAAAATTTTTGTGAAGATGACCTAGAGGAAGAAAGGGTTGCGACAGAGAGTTTACTGAAAAGGGCGCGAAAGATGAAGCGTTTCGGAGAAGAAACCGAGTTTAAAAGAGAGAGAACCACGCCCGACATGATGAAATCACACGTGTAATACAGATATTGTCCGATTGATGACACGTGTCGGCAGATTAGAAAATATATCATCCGGTCTGTGGATGATCTACATCTTCCGGTGAATAGAAAAAGGACCGGAGGATGTGTATATTAAAGACAAAAAATAGAAGAGAAACTTAACTTTTCTCATACTTGAGAAGACCTAATCTTATTCTAATACTACAAAAGGTTTTCTCATCCAAAGGTTTTGTAAAAATATCTGCCAATTGATCTACAGAATTAACAAACTCTAAAGAAATATCACCTTTTTGAACATGATCTCTAATAAAGTGATATCTGACATCTATGTGTTTTGTTCTAGAGTGCTGAATTGGATTCTTGGAAATATTAATTGCACTGGTGTTATCACACCGAATAGGAATCCTATCATAAAACAGATTGTAATCTTCCAAAGTCTGTTTCATCCAAAGCATTTGTGCACAACAACTGCCTGCAGCAATATATTCACTCTCAGCAGTTGACAATGCAACAGAGTTCTGTTTCTTAGAATACCAAGACACTAGAGATTCTCCTAAGAACTGACAAGTGCCACTTGTGCTTTTCCTATCAATTAGACTACCAGCATAGTCAGAATCAGAATATCCTACCAGATCGAAAGAAGTACCTTTAGGATACCATAATCCTAAGTTAGGAGTTCCACTTAAATATTTAAAAATTCTTTTGACAGCAGTTAAGTGAGATTCCTTAGGAGCAGCCTGGAATCTAGCACAGAGACAAACACTGAAGAGTATATCTGGTCTACTAGCAGTCAAGTATAACAGAGAACCAATCATACCACGATATTTCTTGATATCCACACTTAAACCATTTTCATCCTTGTCCAATTTAGTAGTGGTACTCATGGGAGTTTTAGAAGATTTGACAGAGTCTAACCCAAACTTCTTAAGGAGTTCCTTAATATACTTTTCTTGACAGAAGAAAATTCCATCAGAAGATTGACTAATCTGAAATCCTAAGAAAAACTTTAACTCCCCCATCATACTCATTTCAAATTCACTTTGCATGAGGGAGGAAAACTCATTGCACAAACTGACATTTGTTGATCCAAAAATAATGTCATCGACATAGATTTGAACTAACAAGATGTCTGCATCCTTTTGCATGGTAAATAGAGTTGAATCAGAGTTCCCCTTTTTGAAATTCCTTTCCTCAAGGAAATTCTTCAATCTATCATACCAAGCTCTAGGAGCCTACTTAAGACCATAGAGAGCTTTCCTAAGTTTGTAGACATGGTTGGGTTTATCAAAGGCTTCAAAACCTAAGGGTTGCTCAACAAAAACTTCTTCATTTATGTAACCATTTAAGAAAGCACTCTTTACATCCATTTGAAAGAGTGTGAAGTTCTTGTAGCAGTCAAAAGCTAAAAGCATTCTAATTGATTCCAGTCGAGCTACAGGGGCAAAAGATTCCTCAAAATCAATACCCTCTTCCTGAGAGTATCCCTTAGCAACTAGTCTAGCTTTGTTTCTTACAACTACCCCATTTTCATCCAATTTATTCTTATAAACCCATTTTGTTCCAATAATTGGATGATCCTTAGGCCGTGGAACAAGTTCCCATACCTTGCTCCTTTCAAATTGATTTAGCTCTTCTTGCATAGCTAAAATCCAATACTCATCATTCTCGACCTCTTCAAACTTCTTAGACTCTATTTGAGAGATAAATGCCACATTGGCACAGAGATTCCTAAGAGAGGATCTAGTCTTTACTCCTAATGAAGGATCACCTAAGACTTCATCTATTGGATGGTTTCTGACATATTTCCAATCTCTAGGGAGAGTAGGATTTTCATCCTTGACAGGAATAATATCTAGAGAAGGTTCTAGAGATTTTTCTACTTGAGCAGGATCACTAGGCTTTTCTAAAGAAAGGGAATCTAGTTGATTATCCAAAGAATCATCCTCATCCACATTGATTGTGGGTTGAGGAGACTCATCAAAGTTAACATGGACAGATTCCTCTACAACTAGAGTTCTCCTATTGAATACTCTATAAGCTTTACTGGACAGAGAATAACCAAGAAAAATTCCAATATCAGATTTGGAATCGAATTTTCCTAAGTTATCCTTAGTATTTAGAATGAAGCACTTACTACCAAAGGCTCTAAAATACTTAACAGAAGGAGTTTTGCCATTCCAAAGCTCATAGGGAGTTTTCTCAAGAATAGGTCTTATGGAGACCCGATTGAGAACATAGCAGGCTGTAGCAACAGCTTCAGCCCAGAAGTATTTAGGAAGGGAGTTTTCATTAAGCATAGTCCTAGCTAGCTCCTGGAGAGATCTATTCTTCCTCTCAACAACACCATTTTGCTGAGGAGTCCTAGGAGAAGAGAAATTGTGCTCAATTCTATTTTTGAGACACAAGAGTTCAAATCTCTCATTTTCAAATTCTCCACCATGATCACTACAAATAGCAACAATGGAGAGCTCCTTTTCATTTTGAACTCTTTTCCTAAAGCTGGAGAAAGTATCAAAGGTCTCATCCTTTGACCTCAGAAAATGAACCCAAATGAATCTAGAGAAGTCGTCAACAATGACAAAAGCATAGAATTTGCCACCTAGGCTGGCTCTATTGGAAGGACCGAAAAGGTCCATGTGAAGGAGTTGGAGGGGCTTAGAAATAGAATTTTTAGAAGCAAAAGAACTTTTGATCTGCTTGCCCATTTGACAAGCTTCACAGACTCTATCCTTTTCAAAGGATATCTTAGGGAGTCCCCTAATTAAATTCTCCCTAGTGATCTTAGCTAAGGTATCCATTCCTACGTGTCCTAACCTTCTATGCCAAGTCCAGCAGTCATTAACAGAATTCACAGCAAAGCATTTTTCATCAGAAAGTTCAATATTATCTAAATCAATAATATACACATTTTCTTTTCTATATCCTTTAAACAGTATAGAACTAGATGAGCTATCCTTAATTATGCATGAATTTGATTTGAATATCACCTCATAACCTTTGTCACATAATTGACTTATACTAAGCAGATTGTGTTTCAACCCATCAACTAATAAGACATTTTCAATAATAGGGTTGATAGGGTTACCTATGTTGCCAATCCCAACGATTTTACCTTTTTGGTTTCCACCAAAGGTAACACTTCCTTTCTTTTTGCTGACAGCAGCAAATTTAGTTGAGTCTCCCATCATATGTCTAGAGCATCCGCTGTCGAGATACCACTGGTTTTTCCCGGGAGAGCAGTCAACCTGCAAGATAGAGTTCAAGTAGTCTTCTTAGGTACCCAAATCTTTTGGGTCCTGGTGTTAGTTTTGGTTCCTTTGGGAACCCACTGTAATTTACTCCCAGTATTCTTGTTGTTTGAATTTAATGGACATTCAAATGATTTATGTCCAACTTCATTGCATGCACGACAGACAGTGGATTTAACAAAAAGCCTTTTATATGTTTTCTTTTTACTAAACCCTTCATACCCTAGACCAGTTTTATCAAACTGCATTCTCTGGCTGCTCAATAACATGTTCAGATTTTTACTTCCTTCAGTGAAATTCAGAACAAGTCTATTTAACGTCTCATTTTTCTTTTTAAGTACAGAGACTTCCTTTTCATGCATACTAAGTTCATTGGCATGCTTTTCTAATAAATCTGCATTATCTCTTTTCAACAAGTTGTATTTTGCTTTTAACATGCTATATTGTTTCACCAAATCATTGAAAGCATCTATTAAATCTCCTTCATCATTGTCACTCTCACAAGAAGAAAGATTTACCTCATCCTCGTGTGCCATAAAGCATAGATTAGCAACCTCTTCATCTTCCGAGGAGGTATCACTTTCACTATCGTCCCAGGTGGCCTTCATTGCCTTTTTCTTGAATTTCTTAGGACTCTTCTTTGCTTGTGGACAGTCTGCTTTCATATGACCAGGCTTTCCACATCCAAAACAGGTGATTTCCTTCTCCTTGCGAGATTTCTCACCCTTTGGAAATCTCCTTCCTTGCATCCTTTTTCTTTGGAGGAATTTACTGAACCTCCTTGTAATGAGGGCTATATCCTCATCATCTTCTTCTTCTTCTTCTTCTTCAGACACATCTTGTTTGCTGGATGAGGCTTTAAGAGCAATGTCCTTTTTCCTGCTGATCTCTTTCTCCTTGAGATCTTCCTTTTCATTCGACCTCATTGTGATCTCATGTGTCATGAGAGATCCAATGAGCTCTTCCAGCTTTAAGGTTTTGAGATCCTTTGCTTCCTGAATGGCAGTCACTTTTGGTTGCCATGCTCTAGGTAGGCATCTCAGAAGTTTCCTTACCTGTTCTTCACCTGAGTAAATCTTACCAAGAGCTTTAAGACCATTAGTGATGTTAGTAAATCGAGTAAACATAGAACTAATGGTTTCTCCTCTTTCCATGGAAAACAGTTCATATTCATGAACTAACATGCTCAATTTACTCTCTTTCACCTGGTTTGTGCCCTCGTGTGTGACTTCTAATAGATGCCAGATCTCTTGGGCACTCTCACATCCTTGTACTCTATTGAATTCGTCTCTATTTAAAGCACAGTACAAGGTGTTTATTGCCTTGGCATTCAGGCTCAGGTTCTTCTTATCTGTATCATTTAGTTCATGTGAAGCTTTGGGAATCCTAATACCATTTTCTGTTTTAAAGGCTATGTATGGACCATTTTCTATATTGTTCCATATGTCATAGT
Organism: Begonia masoniana; assembly: GCA_022432975.1. Lineage (NCBI taxonomy): Eukaryota > Viridiplantae > Streptophyta > Magnoliopsida > Cucurbitales > Begoniaceae > Begonia > Begonia masoniana. The sequence continues at coordinate 4,431,034 of CM039507.1, forward strand.
TCATAGCCTGAACATAAATTCTCATTCTAGATTTCCAATACACATAATCATTACCATCGAAGAATGGAGGTCTGGTGGTAGACTGACCTTCCATTTGTGTGGAGTGTGTGTTGAATGCCATTTTAGATATCACAATGTTTACTAGATAAACTACTTAGACAATATTAAACCTCGCTCTGATACCAATTGTAGGATCGGAATTGTCTAAGAGGGGGGTGAATTAGACTTTTTAATTTTAATTACGAGTCACCCTAATTTCTCCCTTGATTAAACTATTAGTTTTAACACAAGTAATCAAATTATGTAAACAGAGAGAGAGAGAAATACGACACCAGTATTTTTACGTGGTTCGGCCAAACTGCCTACGTCCACGCTCCAAGGCTCACTCCTTGAAGATCCTTACCCTTCTCCTCACGAGAAAACACAGATCGGGATTCCGGGCTCCGATCAACTGCCTTTACAGATCTGGATTGAACTTCACGGGCATCAATCCACTGCCTTTACAAATGATTTGAGTTTGTAAAATTAAGTACAGACTACACTCTCACAGTAATTGAATCTCAAGTTAGGATTGAGAGATGTAGAGAAAATACAGAGTGTTATCACTTTCGCAGCTTAGGGCTCAGTATTCAAATTTGCAAAAGTTGTTCCTTCGTGCTCTAAGCTCGACTTAAATACTCTGTCTTCAAATCGGCTTGGCTTCAATGCTCCTTATCCAATAATAGAAGTTTAGTTACCGTTGAAGCAGCTTTCGTACAAGTTCAGGTAGCCGTTGCCGATTGTAGTTGTAAGTCGTCGTCGCCATAAATGTTCTGAAGTTAAAGCTTGAAAACGACGTCACTGTAGCTTCGCGATTTATTTGAATTCTGGCGGAAGACAAAGCTGAGTTAGTCTTGAACCGCCATCGGATGATGAAGCTTTAAACGCTTGAACCGGCATCGGATGATGAAGCTTGAAACGCTTGAACCGGCATTGGATGATTAAATCTTAGACGTCTTCTGCATTTGTCGTTTAGTGACCGGAAGAGGATTTCGTTGAAGTCATCCGCCTTGTCGTTTAGCGAGCGTAGGACTTCATCGTGTTAGCTCATCCGCCTTGTCGTTTAGTGAGCGGTGGATCTCTTCATTTTCTCTCATCCGCCTTTGTCGTTTAGTGGCCGGAAGAGTAATTTGGTTTACTCATCCGCCTTTGTCGTCTAGTGACCGGTGGACTGATTCTTGTATACGACTCCGCTCTTGTCGTTTTGTGACCGGTGGACTGATTCTTGTATACGACTCCGCTCTTGTCGTTTTGTGACCGGTGGACTGATTCTTGTATACGACTCCGCTCTTGTCGTTTTGTGACCGGTGGACTGATTCTTGTATACGACTCCGCTCTTGTCGTTTTGTGACCGGTGGACTGATTCTTGTATACGACTCCGCTCTTGTCGTTTTGTGACCGGTGGACTGATTCTTGTATACGACTCCGCTCTTGTCGTTTTGTGACCGGTGGACTGATTCTTGTATACGACTCCGCTCTTGTCGTTTTGTGACCGGTGGACTGATTCTTGTATACGACTCCGCTCTTGTCGTTTTGTGACCGGTGGACTGATTCTTGTATACGACTCCGCTCTTGTCGTTTTGTGACCGGTGGACTGATTCTTGTATACGACTCCGCTCTTGTCGTTTTGTGACCGGTGGACTGATTCTTGTATACGACTCCGCTCTTGTCGTTTTGTGACCGGTGGACTGATTCTTGTATACGACTCCGCTCTTGTCGTTTTGTGACCGGTGGACTGATTCTTGTATACGACTCCGCTCTTGTCGTTTTGTGACCGGTGGACTGATTCTTGTATACGACTCCGCTCTTGTCGTTTTGTGACCGGTGGACTGATTCTTGTATACGACTCCGCTCTTGTCGTTTTGTGACCGGTGGACTGATTCTTGTATACGACTCCGCTCTTGTCGTTTTGTGACCGGTGGACTGATTCTTGTATACGACTCCGCTCTTGTCGTTTTGTGACCGGTGGACTGATTCTTGTATACGACTCCGCTCTTGTCGTTTTGTGACCGGTGGACTGATTCTTGTATACGACTCCGCTCTTGTCGTTTTGTGACCGGTGGACTGATTCTTGTATACGACTCCGCTCTTGTCGTTTTGTGACCGGTGGACTGATTCTTGTATACGACTCCGCTCTTGTCGTTTTGTGACCGGTGGACTGATTCTTGTATACGACTCCGCTCTTGTCGTTTTGTGACCGGTGGACTGATTCTTGTATACGACTCCGCTCTTGTCGTTTTGTGACCGGTGGACTGATTCTTGTATACGACTCCGCTCTTGTCGTTTTGTGACCGGTGGACTGATTCTTGTATACGACTCCGCTCTTGTCGTTTTGTGACCGGTGGACTGATTCTTGTATACGACTCCGCTCTTGTCGTTTTGTGACCGGTGGACTGATTCTTGTATACGACTCCGCTCTTGTCGTTTTGTGACCGGTGGACTGATTCTTGTATACGACTCCGCTCTTGTCGTTTTGTGACCGGTGGACTGATTCTTGTATACGACTCCGCTCTTGTCGTTTTGTGACCGGTGGACTGATTCTTGTATACGACTCCGCTCTTGTCGTTTTGTGACCGGTGGACTGATTCTTGTATACGACTCCGCTCTTGTCGTTTTGTGACCGGTGGACTGATTCTTGTATACGACTCCGCTCTTGTCGTTTTGTGACCGGTGGATTGATTTTTGTAAACGACTCCGCTCTTGTCGTTTTGTAACCGGTGGATTGCTTATATTGTTTAACATATTTCAGCCCTGTACACTTAATCACATGCATTAAAAACTAAAATACCCTTTTTAAGGGTATCTCAAACAGATCTAACTCAAATGCATTTCATTAAATTCAATTAATAAACATAATCAAATTACAATATTATACAGACAAATACATCATCAAAAACAAATTTAGACTTAAACATCATTTAAGTCAACAATATCCACCTTGAAAGCTCAACAGCTGATGAGGTCAGGAGGTGTCGGATTCCTTGCCCATGTAGTAGATGTTCAAAGACAAGGTGAGGTGGAACTTCAAAGTATTCCGGTAGTCCGAGACTTTCCAGAGTTTTCATAGATGACCTACCGGGATTGCCACCTGATCGTGAGATCGAGTTCGAAATTGATGTATATCCTGGCGCTGAACCGGTATCGAAGAATCCTTATCGTATGGTGCCAATTGAACTGAGGGAGTTGAAGGCTCAGCTAAAAGAATTGGTGGACAATGGTTTTGTGCGCCCTAGTTTCTATCCGTGGGGTGCTCCCGTCTTGTTCGTTAAGAAAAAGGATGGGTCCCTACGGATGTGTATTGACTACCGTGAGCTGAACAAGTTGACGATCAAGAATAAGTACCCGTTGCCGAGGATCGACGATTTATTTGACCAGCTACAAGGGGCTCGGGTATTCTCTAAGAGTTGAATATGAGGCAAAGGCGGTGGTTAGAATTCGTGAAAGATTACGATGTTGAGATTAAATACCACCCGGGGAAAGCTAATGTGGTAGCCGATGCGTTGAGCAGGATGCCGTCTACTATGCAACCGGCCTTGGCTACCATCTCATTGCCTTTGAGGACAGAAATCCAGAAGTTTGAACTGGAGGTAGTTTCTAAACTATCGGCTGTACTGGCAAGTCTAACGTTACGGCCAACCGTTCTGGACCGAATTAAGGAAGCCCAGAAGACCAATTCAAAGGAGATGGCTAATATTGTGAGCAAGGTACCAATGGCCTCTTCTGATTTCAGTTATTCGGGAGATGGAATTCTGAAGTTCAAAAACAGATGGTATGTTCTGAAAGACGAAGAGCTACGGAAGCACATCTTGTCGGAAGCCCATTCATCTTCTTTCTCTGTGCATCCTGGAAGCACGAAGATGTGTCAAGACTTGAAACTTCACTTCTGGTGGCCGAATATGAAGAATGAAGTGGCCAAGTATGTGGAGTCTTGTATGATATGTCAACAGGTCAAAGCTGAACATCAACGACCGAGTGGAACGCTTCAACCTCTCCCGATCCCCGAATGGAAATGGGAGAATATAACGATGGATTTTGTTGTTGGCCTACCAAGAACAGCTAAGGGCCATAATAACATTTGGGTCATAGTGGACAGATTGACGAAGTCGGCCCACTTTCTACCTGTGAAGACGACGTACTCCATGGATCAGTATGCAGAGCTGTATATTAGCGAGATTATTAAACTGCATGGCGTTCCTGTGTCGATCGTCTCAGAATTTCAGCACGGCATTTCATCCACAGACTGACGGACAATCTGAGAGAACAATCCAAATACTCGAGGATATGCTAAGGTCGTGCGTGCTGGAATTTCATGCTCCTTGGAGTAGATATTTACCACTTGTGGAGTTTGCATACAACAACAGCTGTCAGGCTACAATCGGTATGGCTCCGTATGAAGCTCTCTATGGCAGGAAGTGTAGATCCCCATTGTGTTGGGATGAGGTCGGGGAAGCCAAGCTCATCGGCCCTGAGTTTCTACAGCAGATGTCCGAGGTGATTGCTGCTATCAAACAACGAATAAAAAAATTGCTCAGAGTCGACAGAAAAGTTACGCAGACCACAGGAGAAGAGACTTGGAGTTTGCTGAAAGTGATGAAGTATTTTTTTTTAAGGTGTCACCTTTCAAAGGCGTGATGAGATTTGGCAAGAAATGGAAGCTCAGTCCGAGGTTCATAGGACCTTTTCCCATCTTGAAGCGTGTGGGAAGTATGGCTTACAGACTGCAGTTGCCAGCGTCAATGGATGGAATTCACAATGTTTTTCACGTTTCGATGCTGAGAAAATGTGTACGAGATCCAACCCAGATCGTGGAACATGTGAACTTTGATATTATGCCGACGCTGACATATGAAGAAAGGCCCATACGAATATTGGATACTTCACTCAAGGTGTTGCTCAACAGGGTAGTCCCATTGGTGAAAGTTTTGTGGCGCAATCATAATGTGGAGGAAGCCACGTGGAAAAGACAAAAGGATGTTAGAGCCTAATATCCTGAGCTATTCGCTTATGCAAATTTTGGGGACAAAATTTCTGTTAAGGTGGGTGGAATATAACACCCGGCATTTTGGCTATGTAATAATCTGTTGAATTATTGTATGGATTTAAATTGCCATAAATACAATAACTATTTTATTATAAATTTTGGAGTATTTAGTGAAGGGAGGACCGAACTAATGGCTAACTAAACTAAAGGCTAAATTTGAAATGCATGGAAGGGTAAATTGGGGAGAAATCAAGGTTGGTGGGAGATAGTCAATGGTTGAGTGACATCTGGCGACTTGGTGAAGAAGCTAAGTTCTCCCTCCTGCGTGAAACCCTCTTCACTTCTCCGCTCTGCTCTCTCTCCATTTCTCTTCTCGACATTCTCCCTTCCAGTCGACAAAACAACCGTCGAAGCTACTTCGACCTCCTCGGTTCCTTTCTGTTTCTCCGCTAAGGTAAGCCTCTTTTATTGCTAACAAGTTTGGACAAGTTTAATGTGAGTTTTTACTGAAGTTTAGGGTTATGGTATTTGGAGAAAACTCACTGTTCTTGGATGAAAACACACCGGTTTGTTTTCTAAGAGTTTGAATGAATTTGGAAGAAATTCTTCTAACTTATTTGTTAGCATTTGCAGCTTGTTTATTTTCTGGACGTGCATGTACAGGTTCGAGCATTTCTGAGACGTCCAGGACTATCAACTCTACAGCAACAGGTAAGTTCATATCCGTAGGTTGGCCCCTAAGGCCCTACATCTCGGAGGTACTAGGTGTTACACTCTGTTGGCTGGTTTCGGGTAGAAGGGTTAGAGTCAAGTTCTGTGGTTCCTGTTTAGGTTTCTGTTGTTCTATTTTCATGTTCTCTGCTGTTTAAGTTGAAGCACTGTACTCGATCATGCATACACGTTTTTCCCGAATGTTCATGCAAAAATATTTTCTGTACACTGTTCGAAATTAAACAAGATAAAATCTGACTGTCTGGAATATATCGGTAAAGTGTGGGATGGGGACTGGCACTCTGGTTTTATCCCTCCCTGGGATTCCTGAAAATTGTCCTTGCTAAGGACCCTCTGGTTTTATCCTTCCCTGGGATTCTGAAAATAACTACTGAATGTGCCTGATAGTGCACCTTACTGTCGCCTGCTCCCCTATAAGCCTCATTTATACCCCTCTGCCACTGAAACGTAATGTTCTGTACTGCCACTATATTTCTGAAAACCGCATGCATAGCATTTTGCATCACTGCATATCTATATGTTCTTACTGAGTTTTAGACTCATAGGTGAACTCCCTGATGTTGGTACTGAACCCGAACGTGAGGACTTTGTGCCTCAATCTGATGAATAGGTGGCTGGTGGCTCGAGCTCTCGGGGGTGGTTGCTGCAGTCAGACACATTTTTCTGTCCCGAGGTTTAAGTCTTAGTCTTTTAAGTAGTGTTCATATCTGTAAACTCTTCTGAAATTCTGGTGTGTTTGTTTTAAAACTCTGTTGAGGTCCTGTGTTTTGTTTTAAAAACTCTGTAGGAAATTCTGTTGGACATATATATAATGTATAAGTTCTGATGATCGAGTTTTAAATCTCTGTTGACAGTTGTTAGTTGTTTCCTGAGAAATGTCTTCAAAACATTCTGGAACTGCTTGAGTTCTCCCTTTTCAGGTCATACATGGATGGTCTCGAATTTTAGAGCTATCCATGCAGTTTGTTTTTTTGAAATCTGTCATTTGTAATGAAGGTCTGAAACCTGTATGCCTTCTGTTGTGCTCGAGAACCATGTTTTGAATTGGTTTGAGAATCTGAGACTTTCATGTTTTCTATTCTTTAAGCTCTTTATCTATATGTTTTTCTGTCAAAAGTTGTCAAATTCTGCCCCTTTTGAAACTGCATCTTCCGATCACGTTTAATGCATCCACCGATAGTCACTGTTCACATTTTGTCTTATCTCATCCACCGGTGAACAGTTGATTTCATCAGTCTTAGTTACTTCTGCCGGTTTCATCTGTCTCTCAGTTTAACTTTATCTTCCGATGACGTCATCACATCGTCTGATGACGTCATCACACATTCCGATTACGTTTACTGCCTTTATCTGCCGATGACATCATCATATCTTCTGATGATGTTATCACACATTCTGATTACGCTTACTGCCTATATCTGCCGATGACGTCATCACATCTTCCGATGACGTCATCTATTTTGTCTTATACAATCCACCAGTGAGTAGTGCAATTCCGCCTGTTTTAAAAGTCGCATCTACCGGTTGACGTCATCCATCTTCTGGCTGACGTCATCACCGTCTGCCGATTACGTCCAATGTCTGTATCTTCTGATGACGTCACCTATTTTGTCTTATCTGAATCTACCGATGCCCTTTTAAACTAAGTCATCCGCCAGCCTTATGCTTATGTTTTTATTTCCTGTTTATTCTGTTTATTTATTTACTTCTGTTTTCATTTCTTCCTGCTTTTCTTCTGTCATCCATTTTTTTCTGTATGCCCTCCAGATTATTCTTTTTTCCAGTTTATGTTTTATATCCCTTTTGTCCCGTCTCTCTCTGTTGTTTACCTCTGCTCATCCTGCCTTTCTTATCTAAATTCCAGAGAAGGATATCACTGTGTAAAGTTTTCTGTAAAGTTTTAAGAGTTCGATTTGGAAGCTCAGTCTGTTCTGTTTAGAAAAAAAAAATATAGTCTCTGTTTTCTGTTAACTGTCCAGGAGTGATGGCTCCGATCCCGGACCCCGATCGAGTTTGGTTTCGGGTCGTCACATAAAGAGTCTTTGCTAATAGGTTATATTGATGCAGAAAAGATTGTAGACACATCAGGGTATTTGGTTATATTTGATGGGAGAGTTATATCATGACAATCGAATCAGCAAAAATCGATTGCATTTTCTGCAACAACAACAAAGTTTATTTCTACTACAGAAGAATGTAAAAAAAATTGTGGATGCAAAAATTTATGACATAATTAGGTAATAAACAAGATAAATATATCTTGTATTGTGATAGTCAAGTGCTATTAATTTGAGCAATAATATGAGTCTTCATTTGAAGTCCAAATACCTTCGTGTCAATTACCATTGGATATGAGATGTGTTAAACACAAAACAAGTATATCCTTAGAATATTCACACGAATAAAGATGACTCAGACCTGATGACGAAGATCTTGTAGAAAAGTATGTACAAATTCTATAGAAGCTCAACATGATCGGACTTACCTCATTATAAGTTAGAAGGGAGAGTTTTATTGGTTTTCCTCTTTATGATTGGTGACACCACCCTCAATAAATAACAAACAAATGACGCATGGAAGAGGTAAAGGGATCGTGAAATGCAGCTGAAAAAGCCATGAAACATTGTTGAATTCATGTCATGCTCCATTATTTTTGCTTTTGTTTTATTCTCACTTTTTTCTTATAAATAGAGACATGCTCCATTATTTTTGCATCCCAGCATCGGAAGAAAAGCAGTGAAGAGTGAGAGAAAGAAGTAGAGGGTGAAATTTTTTGTTGACAGAAAATAAAGAGTGGGTGAAAAATAACTGAAGTGTTTTTGTGCGCACTATGATGAATTTCTTTTAGTAAATATTTTTCAAAATATTTAGTTACTAGAAGAATATTATATATCTTATTTTTCATAATGAAATTTTTTTCGACTTAATTCTCGTGTTTTATCTTGATTTGGATTTACATCTAAAAATTCTCCGTGTTTATTTTATATTTTGTTTTTCTTATTTCTTGATCATTATATTATAATGGTAGGGGAAAATGTTATTGATATTTTTTACAACACATCTGATATCGTTTTTATACAGTTTATTTACTATTAGTTTTCTCAACAATTGGATCTCTCTCTCTCTCTCTCACTTCAATAGAATTGGGAATTAGGGTTTAGATATCCGGTAAAGAAGAAACATGCATCAACTAGGTCAGAGTCTTGATGGTCGGAGGCTATGTAGACTCCACCATGTCATTTTTTTTCCAAGTCTTGAATCATTTCCTGCTCATTTTTTATTTGGTAATTTGATTATTGATTTTGTGACATCATTAACGAACACACAAGCTCTTTGGCGATACTAAAATCAAGTGCTTTCGGCGAGTTTATGGAAGAACTCTTGCAGCGAGATTAGGGATTACATAGGAGAAATTTGAACTTTTGACAGTTTTTTACTGTCGAGGTCTAATTGGCTCAATAGGCATAGTTCGGGACCATTTTGTTTAAAAAATTAGTTTAATGTACTGGTTATATTGACCCTTGGCACGATTTAATTGGGTTTAATCATAAAAGCTTAGAAAAATAAAACGATTTTAAAATTAGAAATTGACATTTTAATGAATTAGATAAATATAGGAAATGCTAATAACTTATTATCAATATTTGCTATTCTATGAGAGTCCAGCAGCAAGTATAATTTAGGGGTTAATATCTTGTAAATTAAATAATTTTTTAATCATAGAAAATGATGTTAAAGCCCAAGAAAAGAATTTGCTCAAACCAACCCTAAGGGATGAATACTACATTTTGTATAGGGTTAAATTCAAAAAACGGATCCAACTATTCATTTAGTTTAAAAAACGGCTCAAACTTTTTTTTCGTCAAAAAAAAAAAATTCAAAGTATTGAAAATGTGCAAAAAACGATTTTTCGGGGGCACTTTTGAGGATAAAGATCCTCCGCACTTCAATTTCTGAAGGAGAACGGTTGGTCGCGCCGGGAGAATGGCCAACCGTTCTCCGCAGAGACATTTTTTAGGATGAAGATCTCCTCGCATTTTTGGGTGAATTTTAGAAAAAATATTAAACGATATTTAATTTACCTAAAATTTGTACCACATGTTCCCCACATAAGGAGAAGATAGTTTGGAAAGTTTCGTGATTTTCTAACACTTGTACGATTTATTGTAATTTTATTTAATTATTTTATAAAACAATTATAATAAATCATACAACTATTAGAAAAACACGAAAAGTTTTCAATTATCTTCTCATAATGTGAGAAACATATGATAAAAATTTCAAATAAATTCAATATCGTTTGATATTTATTTTTAAATTAATTTATAAAGTGAAGAAGAAACTAATATTAATTTAAAAAACAAATCTTAATTTTAAAAAATTACAATAAATATTACAAAGGTTAGAAAATCACAAAACATTTTACATTATCCTTCCATAACATGGGAAACATGTGGTAAAAATTTCATATAAATTGAATATCGTTTGATATATTTTTTTAAATTCACCAAAAAATGCGTGGGGATCTTTATCTTCAAAAATGCCCCCGCGGAGAACGGTTGGCCGTTCTCTAGACGCGGCCAACCATTCTCCTTCAAAAATTGGAGTGCGGGGGATTTTGATCCTCAAAAGTGCTCTTGCAAAGCTGTTTTTTTGCACATTTTCAATACTTTAAGCTTTTCTTTAGACGAAAAAAAAAGTTTGAGCCGTTTTTCAAATCAAATGGATAGTTGGGGTCGGTTTTTGAATTTAACCCTTTTGTATATCTTAGATGATATTTGTAATGAATGGTTGTGATGAATTATTGATTAAGTAGTGATTACATAATTTTATGACCATGTGAATTGATCATGAAATATTATTTTAAAAATATACTAGTACACAAACGTAAATGCATTTAAAATTCATAATACTTCAGACATGTGTGGAGTTCGGACCGAATTATGAGTTATTTTTGGATTTTATACTAGGTTTGAATTGGATTTGCATCGAATTTTTGGACTCACAGTTGGCTACATTTCGATTCGATTTTCACGATTTTTGACACAAAAATAGTGAATCGAATTACAACCCACGTTTCTACTACATCCAAAACTAGGGTGAGAACCGTATCGAATTGAGATTGAACTGATAAAAATGGTAAGATATTTATCCACTGTCACTAAGGTGTCCACATGCAATGCATGACTTTTCATCCCAAATAACAAACAAAAATATTTCTTCAGTGGGTTTTGACAAAGTTGGGCGAATTCTTCTTTATTTCTGCTTCAATAGTTTTCTAGGTGGAAAAATGCTCCTAGGCTGAGCAAGACCCGGCACATACGTTAGCGTTTAATTTGTACAAAAAATTACCTTAAATTTTTATTTTAATTTTCAAAATTACAAAAATTAAAACAAAACCGGGTCAAACTAATATCAAGTTCAAACCAACTCCAACCAAATCTAAATCGAAAAAGTCTAAAACTGAAACCAAATCAAAATCAAACAAGTAAAACCGAAAAAAAATCGATTTAAGGTTTTATTTCTTAAAAAAATATTGAATGTTTAAGATGACCAAATTTCAGATTTTGAAATTTATTTTATACCAAACAAAATAGAAAAGTGGATTTTTCTCAAGGGGGGGCCCCACCCTGAGTGCTCGAACTTCAAAGATGCGGGCCCCATAAAAGCCCGTTTTTCTAGTGGGGCCCTTTTTAAAAAGCTTTTTTTTTTCTATATACTGGCCCACCAGGACTGAGAACTGAAAACCTAATATATTATTATTAAAAAATAACTCAAATTTTTAGCAAAATTGAAGTAATAAGATAATAATAATAAAATATTCCAATTTATTTATTTCAAATATCTCATTTATACGTTCAATACTACAACATATAATTTAATGTCTTAAGTTGATGCGTGACAGAGACCCAAATAGTTGATTAAAAGCCTCATTTTAATTAAATTATTCTAATCTCTTTTTTTTCTTGTGCGTGTAGTTGGAGAAGTAGGACCCTCTTTCCATAACGTAACCATTGATTAGTGACGTGCCATAGTGGATATTATTTTAAGTTATAGGAATCAAATATAATACGTAGAGAGAACTTGAACGTGTTTGTCATTTGGCAAAGCTTGTTTCTCAAAGTTTGGAAGCAAATCTACGTTTTCATTCTCAAATAAAACTGTCTTTGTTTCTAAATTCAATTCAAGTTGATATGATTTTAGAAAATATTCACGGAGAGAAATTCAGCGCTCAGTAGTTTTTCATTCACTTTCACGTTTCTCTCTTTTCAAGTTTTTTCTTTTTATATTTCTCTTCACTTTTCTACTCTTTTCCGGACGCGTAATTAACTTTATGAAACTCTCAACTTTTGAATTTGATCGGTTTTATTCGGGAATTAAAACTTAGATTTGCGTTATGAAAAAAAAGGGTAATGGCTGTTTCAATTTTCATTGATGAAATAAAAAAAAAAAATCCAATAATATTTTAATAAATAGAAAAATCCAATAATATTTTTGGGTTAATGTAATGTTCTTGGATTTATTTGTCGCATGCTTCTTGTCTTAACTCTGGACTACAGTTTATGAAAATATTCACTTGGTGGGGTCAGGGTGGTTTGGATTCTCTGCAGCAGAGTCTTGTTAGGTTGAGGTACAGCCTCACCAATCGGACGGCAATGTGTGCAACGCAGATGGACGATCATCTGCCATCATCCTCCTCCCCTCCAGTTTGCTTTTTGATTGGAGAGGAACGATGAAAACGACTTGCCTTGATGGACGCATCAAGGGCCCCACATCACATGCTTAGCCAAATAGCAGTGCCAAAATGGGACCCACTGTTGAACTACGAGAGAGAGGACCACTCTTCTTTTATTTTTGTTTTTTCTTAATTTTTAAATTAACTCGATTAAAATATGCACGTGTGTAAGGTGTGATAAAAAAATTGAGATTCCTATGATAACACGTCTTAAAGTAAAAATATTTATATTACTATAAATTATTTAAAAACTTAAATTACAATGTGATTTACTAACCAAATCTAAAATTATATTAATTGACAAAATAAATTTTAAACTATTATACGTTAACAATCAATTCTCGTGACAAATTATATTAATTGACAAAATAAATTTTAAACTATTATATGTTAACAAGTCAATTCTCGTGACGTTAGATCAGGCATGATCGATCGCATTTTAATTGCAGGCGACAGCGTGAAGTCGAGGTCGTCTTTGCTTAGCACATTTAGCATCAATTTCAAGTGCGTCGACCGTATTTTAATTGTGGGTGACCCCGTGAAGATGACGCTGTTTGTTTTTTAGCGTGTTATACACTCATTTCAAGTACGTAAGATCTCATTTTCACTGTGAGCGACCGCAAGTACCTGTTCTCGAGCATGTTTTGCACCACCTATTTTAAGTGCAGACGACTGTATTTAAACTACGAGCAATCGTAAATGATTGAATTGTTAAAAAAGAATTGTTTAAAATTTATTTTATTAACAAAATTTAATTTAAAGTATGTTTTGTTAGTAAAAAATAATTAAAGAATAATTTTATTAATGATCATATGATTTAATATTTTTTAATAATTATTTAAATATTTTAATTGACATATATAAATACTGTGACTACAAAATCATTACGTTATTTTTTTAATTAAAAATTAGAAAATCAATTTAAAATTTTAATTTAATTACATGAATTAATGTTAAAAGTCAGTTAAAACTTAGATGAGTAATAAAGGAAAATGGAAGTGATTATTTCTCCAAGAGCATTGACTTGAGTTTTACAGCCAGACCACGACTCCTCTTCCTCCATTTTTATTCTGTTTTCTTTAATCCCATTGATCCTGGTAACACCATTGAAGAGTCGGAGCTTGATCGGCAGAAAAGAAACTGCACCCCTCCTCCCCGCCAAACAAAGTTTGCTCCTCGATTTTCACATCCAGTTGCGGCTGGTAGGATTTCTGAAATTGAAAACAGTTCAGAGACGAACCAGAAGACGACGAGCCCTTCGTTTTCGCGGAAGAAGACCAAGCCAGTTTCTGGTTATTACAGATAGCCGGCGGAGAGGAAATGGCCGTCTTTGGACTGTTCAGTATTGCGCTCGAATCGCTATCGTCTGACGACCCATCTTTCGAATGGCCTGCGAGGAATGACATTTCGTACCCTGATTCTCCGCCATTGTTGTTGATGAAGCTCTGGCAGTGGAAGTCTTGGGATTCGGATTCGACAGGAAAAGGGTTATCAGAGGGTGGGTTTGTTTGGTCGATTCGAGTGGAATCCGCCATTGTTATTTCTTCTTTCACTGAGAGATTGCTTTCTGTATTCTCTTCTTCAAACAGCTTAGCTTTCGCTTCCTTAATCTGCAAAACAGAAACAACAAATTCCAATGGAGTTGTTCTTCAAATATCCTAACAAAATTCAATATAAATCTTTCAAGCTAACTTAAATCAGTACCTCCTCGAGAAGATCTTCGTTGTCGCGTCGAAGAGTATCGAATTTGAGCTTGAGAGCATCATAACTAGATTTAAGAGCGCCATAATCTCTCTCTAATTGCTTAGTTTTCCATCTGGCTCGTCGATTTTGGAACCAAACAGCGACTTGCCTGGGTTGCAACCCAAGCTCTCGAGCTAACTTCACTTTTCTCTCCGGTTCGAGCTTGTTGTCCAGCTCGAAGTTTTTCTCCAGCGCCTTAACTTGGTCCAACCCCAAACGCCTCTTCTTCTCAGAAACATGTCCAGATTCTTCTGTACAGTCGTCTTCATCAAACATGGATTGAAATCCCCTTTCGAAAACGCTGTTGTTTCTTGGACTGTGATCCTCTGAAAACAAGTGAAAAAACAGAGCATACGTTGAAACAGCTTTTGGTAAGATTCTTGATTGATGATCTAAAGGAGAACAAGTAGGAAAAGCAAAAATAAGTCCATTGGGTATAACTCGAGTATTGATTATTGACCTGTAGCTGGGCAGATAGACATGAGAGCAGCTAAGGAATCAGAGCTGCAAGGTCTGTTCATGGCGGAAGAGAACAACTTTGTTTTCAGATAAAATCGTTATTTTATTCGTTTAAGTACGTTTTTAGGAAGATTCAAAAGCTCTTATAGTTTAATGAAGAAGAATGCTGTAATTCTGAAGCAATAAAAGCTCAAAAAGTCTGACTTCTGAATCACCGAAATTAATACAGAGTACAGAAATGTATAAGCAACTATTTTCTCCGATTTCCCATCATTCAGTGCTTCTTCTCCCTCCGAACCCATCAAAAGGAAGAGCAGGATAGGATGAAAGCAATAACAGCGCAAATTCCAAAAACAGTAGAGAGAGAGTGAGAGAGAAGAGAGATCTAGAGAGAGAGAGAAGTGACAACCCCTCGTGTTCTTACAATTTCTTTCTTTAAATAAACAAACTCTAGTCAGAATCAGGGTTAAATTCTGACTATGGTTCAGTGTAGCCATATTTTGGCCAGCTAAATGCAACTCAAATTCAACCCAAATGCCTCTCTTTTATGTTTGAAGAGGAGAGCAGCCTTCGGCAGCTTGGGGTTTGAGACTCGGCGTCGCTTCAGCCGTCCGCCGGGAAAGATTTGTGGCGTCAGCGTATCGGGGCCGTCGATTCGGCAAAGTGGTTGCGATTAATCGCGGTGAACAGTAAGCAAGTTTATATTTTTCTAATCAACGCCCAGAGTTGGACGTCTGTAGTCTGTACGTTAACCATTATTTTATTGCTGCAGTATTAATGGAGGCTCATCAGCTTTTTAATTTTTTAATATTTAATTAAAAAAAATTTTAATATCTAATTTTATTTTATAATTAAATAAATTAATAATAAAATGAGTTGTTTTTTAGTACAATGTTTTCATCTAAATAATTAGTTTAAATTATTAAATAAATAACACCGGTTAAAGGTAAAGAATAATTTAGATCATAGTATATTATATTTGAAATTATAAAATATTTATTTTTTAATTTGTCAGTGTTGACAATCCCACGTCGAAAGAAAGTAAAGATCCAGTATATAATAATAGGGGATTCTTTCAATCATTGAGCTAACTTTTAGAATGAGTTCTACCCTTCTTATTCTGTTATGGTATCAGAACCAAAAATTCTGTACGATGTGAGGACCCCAAGCGCACTAACACGCTAGACGTGAAGTAAAAATCTACCACGCTAGACGTGTGAGTGGATGTTGACAATACTACATCGACAGAGCAGAAAGTAAAGATCCAGTATATAATACGAGGAGATTCTTTCAATTCTTGAACTAGTTTTTAGAATGAGTTCTACTCCTCTCATTCTGTCAATATGCAATTTAGGAATAATCATAACTTTTTCTATTAAATTTAATATGTATTTATCATATTTTTTATTTAATCAAATATTTGATCATGATTTTTAATTTTTCCGGTCATTTTTAAGTCGTTTTCAAGCCTGACGATCTGATTTTTAGTAATTTATCGGTCTGTTCTCTCTGTAACGTAATGGTGCCTTGAGAAGCGTGTTTTTAGTCCGAAAGAAAGACAAGGAAACAAGGTTGCTGTTCTGAAATTAGAACCTAATTATGCAGTCGGTCTGTCGTAATAGAGACAACAAAGATTCTCCTTACAACCAATTTCAGCATAATAATTAAATATTACATGATTTATTAATAAAATATTTTCTAAATTTGTATATATTAATCATCTATTTAACGTAAAAATGAAAAAAATAAATCACAATAAGAAAATGAAAAATAGTGTGATTCTCATAGTGTAGGAGAACCACCCAACACAGAATATTCAACAAGATTACGATTAATTACAATACTCAAGTGCGGTTTAACAACTTGATACAGATAGAGATGACAAACGAGTCGGTCGAGTCGAGTCGAGTCAAGTTTGAAAAGTCTAGGAAATAATTTAAGAAAATTACATAAAATGTAGAGTTGGGCCTTCAACTGCAATAAATTTGAATAATTTTTTAAAAATTAAAAAATTGTGACGGTACTGAATTTTCTTGCTCCGGGTAAGGTTATTCTTTTTCTTCCAATAAGTAAACATAAATTTTAGAGTAGTTGTCAATTTCGAACGGTAATTTGAAGGTAATAACAACTGATATCGTGCACTCTATTTTTCGACAATTCAAACTCCAAACCATTAACAATTTTAATTTTAAGTTTAAAACAACTGTTAATTTTACATTTCTCTTCCATTGCAGAGCTACAATCACAATCCTATGGGCATTGAAATTAATTGGTTTTTGTTCTTTCTTTGATTTTGTTTTATGTAGATTCGAATAAGATTTTATGATGGCAGACATTTTTTCAGCAGTTTTATGTTCATACAGTCTTTCTTTGGTGTTTGAATAGGCTACAAGAAAAAAATCAAAGATCTTTGTCTACTTTAAATTAGTGCACAATAATCTTGGCGGGTCTACGAATAATAAGTTGAGTTTCAAGGAGAGATGCTCAAGGAACCAATGAACCATTTCGATTTGTTAAGAAAACTCCGGCAAGGTGGAGCTGGTTCTGTGTAAGTGAATTCCGCCGATGCTCTAATTGAATCACCCCTTATATGCATTTTGAGATTTAAACTTACATGTACAATGATTGTACATGAATTGGTTTTGAGGTTTTCTAGATGATGTGGAGGAGGTGGTTTCGACTATCACATGTTTCTGCAAAATAAAAACTTAGACCTGCACGTAATGGACATGAACAAATTCTAGACGGAAGTTTTTTGGGTGGCAGCATTATGAGATAATATAACTTAAATTGATATAGAAATCAAAAGGATCTAATTCAAACATCAAATTTGTTGGAATTAGGAAAAACTCTTTTGATCAAAAGTGTATCACGCGAGAATCAATTATTTTTTAAAGCTGATGATAGCTCTTCCCTTTTGTGATTCCCTGCTAAGGTTAGGATTACCTATAATTTTTTTGAATATATAAAGTATATAAACATGTAACTCATGTATAAATAGAATTACATATTTAGTTCTATTTCAAAAAAAGAGAGAAAAATAGATGAAACAAATATATGCATTTCGATTAGTTTCGTATTCTATAGCTACGATTCTAACATACCAATGTGATCATGACATTGTAGGTGCTTGCGATGGGACGGATGCGACTTCCCTAAGTTGGTTTGGGTGGCATAGCCTGTGATACATTTGTAGATGTATGAATATGATTGTCATGTGTTATGTTATAGAATTATAATGAAAATGTTTATCATTTAATTGGTTGCGGAAGACAGTTGGAGGATGCAGCCTTTGTATGACGTAGAGATGGAGATGAGAGAGAAGAAGATAATTAATCGTTTATAATAAAAAGCTGAACATGCATAAGAATTTGTTGAGAAGATGAGAAAAAAGTATCGCATATATATCGCACAATTAATCCTTTACTTATATTACACTATGTCAACGTCTTATAATGTAGTAAGTTCGAAACATTTTGAAAATTTAAGAAGAAGGTTATGAAATATATAGATGGTATTTAAGAAAAATGTTATCCATTAATGCTAACGATGTAACACCCGGCATTTTGCCATGTAGTAGTTTTCCCGGATCATTTAATCGGGATTAATATTATATTAATACAAAGGAGTGTTTTGGTGGAACTGTTGGAATAATTGTGGAGAACTAAACTAATGTGTAACTAAACAAAACATTAAGTCTAAAATGCATGGAAGGGCAATTTGGAGAGAAATTAAGGTTGGTGGGAGTGAGCCAATGGTTGAATGACATCTGGCGACTTGATGAAGAAGCTAAGTCTTCCTCCTACGTGAAACCCTCACTTCTCATCTGTTTCTTCCCACTGCTATTTGTTTTCTCTTCCTCGCGATTTTGACAAAGCACCAACACTTTGTTTTCTCGTTTTTCTTCTGTTTCCTTCAACCAAGGTAATCATCTACGGAAGTTATTGATTTTGGACAAGTTTAATGCGAGTTTTCACTGGGGTTTAGGGTTATTAATTCTGTGAAAACTCACTGTTTTGGATGAAAATACGTTAGTGTGTTTTCCTAAATAGTTGAAATGAGCTTGCTGCATATTCTACAAGTTATTTGTTAGCATTTGCAGCTTGTTTAATTTCTCAACATTTCAGCGACAGATCTGAGCGTTCCAGGGACATTCGAGCATTCTACACTGCAGCAAACAGGTAAGTTCATAATCGTAGGTTGGCCCTTAAGGCCCTACATCACGGAGGTACTAGGTTTCCTATTCTGTCAGGTTGTTTTTGGGTAGAAAGGTTATAGTCTATGTTCTGAAATGTCTGGCTTCGATTTACCTTCTGTTGTCTTATTTCTACTGTCTGCCTGTTTAAGTTCAAGCACCGTTCATGCATACACGTTTTCTCTGAAAGACATGCAAATGTTTTCTGTACATTGTTTGAAACTAAACAAGATAAAATCCGACTGAAATGTACCAGGTTAAGTGCGAGACGGGGACTTGCCCCTGAACTGTTTACTGTACTGTATCCCTGAATGTGCCTGATAGTGCACCTTCCCCCTCCCCCACTGTTTGCCAGTTCCCCTATAAGCTCCACTTAATTCTACTGTCACTGTAACTTAATGCTCTGTACTGTCACCGTATTTCTGAAAAACTGCATGCATAGCATTTCGCATCACTGCATTCTGATTATGTTCTTACTGAGTTTTAGACTCATAGGTGAACTCTCTGATGTAGGTACTGAACCTGAAACCGAGGACCTTGTTCCTCAAAATGATGATCTGATGTAAATGGTGGATCGAGCTCACAGGGTGGTTGCTGCAGTCAGACACAATTTTCTGTCCCGAGGTTTAAGTCTTAGTCTTTTAAGAAATGTTCATATCTGTAAAATCTTCTGAAATTCTGGTGTGTTTGTTTTAAAACTCTGTTGAGGTCCTGTGTTTTGTCTTAAAAACTCTGTAGGAAATTCTGTTGGACGTATATATAATGTATAAGTTCTGATGATCGAGTTTTAAATCTCTGTTGACAGTTGTTAGTTGTTTCCTGTGAAATGTCTTGAAAACATTCTGGAACTGCTTGAGTTCTCCCTTTTCAGGTCATGCATGGATGGTCTCGAATTTTAGAGCTATCTATGCAGTTTGTTTTCTTGAAATCTGTAATTTGTAATGAAGGTCTGAAACCGGTATGCCTTCTGTTGTGCTCGAGAACCATGTTTTGAATTGGTTTGAGAATCTGAGACTTTCATGTTTTCTGTTCTTTAAGCTCTCTGTCTATATGTTTTCTATTAAAAGTTGTCAAATTCTGCCCCTTTTAAATTGCATCTTCCGTTCACGTTTAATGCATCCACCGATAGTCACTGTTCACATTTTGTCTTATCTCATCCACCGGTGAACAGTTGATTTCATCAGTCTTAGTTACTTCTGCCGGTTTTATCTGTCTCTCAGTTTAACTTCATCTTCCGACGATGTCATCTCCTCTTCCGATGACGTCACCATAGCTTTTTTTCTGCCGATTACGTTTATTGCCTTTATCTGCCGATGACGTCATCACATCTTCCGATGACGTCATCACATAATCAGATTTCGTTTAATGCCTGCATCTACCGTCTGACGTCATCTCCTCTTCCGATGACGTCATCCACTGTTTTCATCTCTTGCCGATTACGTTTAATGCCTACATCTTCCGGTGACGTCATCTATCTTCTGATGACGTCATCACCTTCTGCCGATTACGTTTACTATCTGTATCTGCCGATGACGTCTTCACATCTTCCGGTTGACGTCATCCATCTTCCGGCTGACGTCATCACCTCATCCGATCTCAGCCGCTGTCTGTTCCTTCCGGCTGACGTCATCTCCGCTTCTGCCTTTGCATTTATATCTTCTGGCTGACGTCATTCAAGTCTTCCGCCCAGTTTTAAACTAAGTTTTCCACCAGTGCTCTGCCTACGTCTTCCTGTTTTATTCTGTTTCCATGTTTTATTGCCCAGTTCTGTTCCCTGTTCCTCCCCGTCTCCTCTGTTATTCGCTTCTATAGTCCAGCCAACTGTATCCTGTTTGTTTTAACTCCAGAGGACTCTCTCTCTATAAAGGTTTGTACAAAAAAAAATGTAGTCCCTATTTTCTGTTGACTGTCCCGGAGTGACGGCTCCGATCCCGGACTCCGATCGGGATTCGGTTTTGGGCCGTCACAGTTGTGGTATTAGAGCGACAAGGTTTTAAAACCGATTCTATGAAATGTCTGACTGCACAACCCGCCACGTGAGATCGCTCCACCAACTGTAAGTGTTTAAAAATTCCTGTAAAAGTTTTGTTTATTAAGTTAGGTTATTCTGTTTATAGGGTTTATTAGAAATGGTGAGAGGACATCAAGAAGAGTCAAGCGAAAGCTCTCGAGCCATTGACCGACTAACAGAACTGGTGGGTGCACAGCCACGCATGGTTGAATGCATGATGGCCAGAGAAGACGATAGAAACAATAATCATGGAAATAACAATCGTGATAATGCGCCGCGAGACAACAGTGGAGACAGATTCCGGCGACTCCAGCCGCCTTCATTTGATGGACTGTCTACAGACCTGACCCGTGCTGAAACCTGGATTTGAACAATGGAGAAAATGTTTGGATATGCAGAAGTAGAAGACAACAAGAAAGTTATTTGCACCACGTTCTATCTCACCGAAAGTGCGGGATTTTGGTGGGACACAGTGCAGTCAACTACAGTGGCATTAAGCTGGGAAGGATTCACGAAGATCTTCTACGAGAAGTACTTTGACCGGGGAGTGAGGAAGGAAAAGTTGCTTGAATTCTCTCGTCTGCGACAATATGGGTGAGTGGCTGAATATGTTCAGAAATTCGAGTCACTGTCCCGATATGCAACACATATGGTGGCCACCGATGAGAACAAGGTGCACCAATTCATTCAAGGGTTAAAGATGGACCTTCTACGAGGGATCACAACCGAAGGATTCGATGAGGCACCGTATGTGAAGGTGGTGGCCAAGGCTTATCAGTTGGAGGCCTTAGTGATAAAGTCCCAGAGACAGAGAGATTCTCCAAGAGGGATTATTCGAAATGTTCCTCAGCAACAACAGCAACAAAACAGGGGCATTAAGAGGCCCAATGAGACCATCACTTACCCAGACAAAGGAAAGAGACCGATGGGAGCTCCTCAGCCCACTATATGTCCACGGTGCCAGAAAAGCCACCAGGGCGAGTGCAGGTTTATCACTGGCGCTTGTTTTTGATGTGGCAAGGGAGGCCATCAAGTTCGGGATTGCCCAATGCCCGACACCAGAACAGGTCAAGCCGGGCCAAGAGTCTTTGCAATGATGGAGGATGTTGATGATGCTGATCTGCACACAGCAATTACAGGTACAATTTCAGTATGTGATGCACCTGCCTATACCTTAAGTGACACGGGGGCCACACATTCGTTTGTGGCCATGGACTTCATAGTTAAACAGAGGTTTTATAGTACGATGTCAGATCAGCCCTATAGCATTATGCTACCGTCCGGAGAGTTTATGCACTCCGAACAGGTTGTAAAGGGTGATATAGTGTCAGTAGGAGACTAGAAATTATATGCCAATCTCATCGTCATCGGGATGAAAGGTTACGATGTTATTCTGGGGATGGAATGACTGTTTAGACATTATGCCACCATCAACTGTAGGTCCGGGCTAGTGTCGTTTAAACGCCCGAATGGAGTAGAGTTCTCCTACCAGGCGGTACCACAGAAACGTGGTATACCTGTTGTATCTACCTTGAAAGCTCAACGGTTGATGAAGTCAGGATGCATCGGATTTCTTGCCCACGTTGTGGATGTTCAAAGGTAAAATGAGGTGGAACTTCAAAACATTCCGGTAGTCCGGGACTTCTCAGAGGTTTTCTTAGATGACTTACCGGGATTGCCACCTGATCGTGAAATCGAGTTTGAAATTGATGTATATCCTGGTGCGGACCCAGTATAGAAGAATCCGTACCGTAAGGCACCAATTGAACTGAAGGAATTGAAGGCTCAGCTGAAAGAGTTAGTGGACAAGGGTTTTGTGCGCCCTAGTTTCTCTCTGTGGGGTGCTCCCGTCTTATTTGTTAAGAAGAAGGATGGGTCCCTGCGGATGTGTATTGACTACCGTGAGCTGAACAAGTTGACTATCAGAAATAAGTATCCGTTGCCAAGAATCGACGATTTGTTTGATCAGCTACAAGGGGCTCGGGTATTTTCTAAGATTGACTTACGCTCCGGCTATTACCAGTTGAAGGTCAGAGCTGAAGATATTCCAAAGACTGCCTTCAGGACCCGATATGGACACTATGAGTTCTTGGTAATGTCGTTTGGATTAACCAATGCTCCTGCGGTATTTATGGACTTGATGAACAGAATATTCCAGGACTTCCTGGATAAATTTGTGATCGTATTTATCACGACATCCTAGTGTATTCTAGAAGTGAAGCCGAACATGAGGATCACTTGACTATTGTACTGTCAGTCCTAAAGCAGCATCAATTATATGCCAAGTTATCAAAGTGTGAATTCTGGCTGAACAGAATTAATTTCCTTGGCCACGTGGTGTCGGCTGAAGGAGGATCTGTGGACCCGGCCAAGATTGAGGCTGTAAGAGACTGGTCAAGCCCGAGGAATGCAAGCAAGGTACGGAGCTTTATCGGACTAGCTGGTTATTACAGGAAATTCATCAAGGGATTTTCTGTGATAGCAAAACCCATGACCAGCTTGACAAGGAAAGAAATCAAGTTCAGATGGTCTGAAGCATGTGAGGTGAGCTTTCAGACACTTAAGCAGAAATTAACCACTGCTCCTTTGTTAGTATTGCCAGTTGAAGACGACAAGTTCAGCGTATATTGTGATGCGTCAATAATTGGCTTGGGATGCGTATTGATGCAAGAAGGGAAAGTGGTAGCATACGCGTCCAGACAATTGAAGAGCCATGAAGAAAACTACCCTACTCATGACCTTGAGTTAGCGGCAGTTATATTTGCACTGAAGGTAGTGAGACACCACCTATATGGACAGTCATGTGAGGTGTTTTCTGACCACAAGAGTTTGAAGTACTCTTTACTCAGAAGGAGTTGAATATGAGACAGAGGCGGTGGTTAGAATTTGTAAAAGACTACGATGTTGAGATCAAATCCCATCCTGGTAAAGCTAATGTGGTAGCTGATGCACTGAGCAGGATGCCAGCTATTGTGCAGCCAGCTATATCGGCCGTATCAATGCCTTTGAGGATGGAGATACAGAAGTTCGATATGGAGATAGTTTCTGGGCTATCGGCCATACTAGCAGACTTAACGCTACGACCCTCCTTCCTGGACCGAATTATGGAAGCTCAGAAGACCAATTCAAAGGAGATGGCTGATATGGTGAGCAAGGTATCAATGGCCTCTTCCGAGTTCAGCTATTCGGGAGATGGTATCCCGAAGTTCAGAGATAGATGGTATGTTCCGAAGGATGAAGAGTTACGGAAGCACATCTTGTCGGAAGCCCACTCATCTTCTTTCTCTGTACATCCCGGTAGCACGAAGATGTATCAAGACTTGAAACTTCACTTCTAGTGGCCGAATATGAAGAATGAAGTGGCCAATTATGTGGAGTCTTGTATGATATGTCAACAGGTCAAAGCTGAACATCAACGACCAAGTGGAACGCTTCAACCTCTCCCGATTCCCGAATGAAAGTGGGAGAACATCACAATGGACTTTGTTGTTGGCCTTCTAAGAACAGCTAAAGGCCACAATAGTATATGGGTCATAGTGGACAGATTGACGAAGTCAGCCCATTTTCTACCTGTGAAGACGACATTCTCCATGGATCAGTATGCTGAGCTATATATTAGTGAGATTGTCAAGCTGCATGGTATTCCGGTGTCAATTGTTTCGGACCGGGATCCTAGGTTCACTTCCAGGTTTTGAAAAAGTTTGCAGAGCTCCTTGGGCACTAGATTAGACTTCAGCACGACATTTCATCCACAGACTGACGGACAATCTGAAAGAACAATCCAAATACTTGAAGATATGCTAAGGTCGTGTGTACTGGAATTTCATGCTCCTTGGAGTAGATACTTGCCACTCGTGGAGTTTGCATACAACAATAGCTATCAGGCTACGATTGGTATGGCTCCATATGAAGCCCTTTACGGCAGAAAATGTAGATCCCTGTTGTGTTGGGATGAGGTCGGAGAAACCAAGCTTATCGGCCCTGAGATATTACAGCAGATGTCCGAGGTGATAGCTGCTATCAAAAAGCGGATAAAAATTGCTCAGAGTCGACAGAAGAGTTATGCGGACAATAGAAGAAGGGACTTAGAGTTTGCCGAAGGCGATGAAGTATTCCTGAAGGTGTCGCCTTTTAAGGGAGTAATGAGATTCGGTAAGAAAGGAAAGCTCAGCCCACGGTTCATTGGTCCTTTTCCCATCCTGAAGCGTGTGGGAAACATGGCTAATAAACTACAGTTGCCAGCATCGATGGATGGGGTCCACAGTGTCTTCCATGTTTCGATGCTGAGAAAATGTGTACGAGATCCAACTCAGATCGTGAAACAGGTGGACTTTGATATCATGCCGACACTGACGTATGAAGAAAGACCCATACAGATATTGGATATGTCACTCAAAGTATTGCGAAACAAGGTGGTTCCACTGGTAAAAGTGTTATGGCGCAACTACAATGTGGAGGAAGCCACACGGGAAAGACAAGCGGATGTCAGGGCCCAGTATCCGGAGCTATTCGCTTAGGCAAATTTTGGGGACAAAATTTCCGTTAAGGTGGGTGGAATGTAACACCCGGCATTTTGCCATGTAGTAGTTTTCCCGGATCATTTAATCGGGATTAATATTATATTAATACAAAGGAGTGTTTTGGTGGAACTGTTGGAATAATTGTGGAGAACTAAACTAATGTGTAACTAAACAAAACATTAAGTCTAAAATGCATGGAAGGGCAATTTGGAGAGAAATTAAGGTTGGTGGGAGTGAGCCAATGGTTGAATGACATCTGGCGACTTGATGAAGAAGCTAAGTCTTCCTCCTACGTGAAACCCTCACTTCTCATCTGTTTCTTCCCACTGCTCTTTGTTTTCTCTTCCTAGCGATTTTGACAAAACACCAACACTTTGTTTCCTCATTTTTCTTCTGTTTCCTTCAACCAAGGTAATCATCTACGGAAGTTATTGATTTTGGACAAGTTTAATGCGAGTTTTCACTGGGGTTTAGGGTTATTAATTCTGTGAAAACTCACTGTTTTGGATGAAAATACGTTAGTGTGTTTTCCTATAGAGTTGAAATGAGCTTGCTGCATATTCTACAAGTTATTTGTTAGCATTTGCAGCTTGTTTAATTTCTCAACATTTCAGCAACAGATCCGAGCGTTCCAGGGACATTCGAGCATTCTACACTACAGCAAACAGGTAAGTTCATAACCGTAGGTTGGCCCATAAGGCCCTACATCACGGAGGTACTAGGTTTCCTGTTCTGTCGGGTTGTTTTTGGGTAGAAAGGTTATAGTCTATGTTCTGAAATGTCTGGCTTCGATTTACCTTCTGTTGTCTTATTTCTGCTGTCTGCCTGTTTAAGTTCAAGCACCGTTCATGCATACACGTTTTCTCTGAAAGACATGCAAATGTTTTCTGTACACTGTTTGAAACTAAACAAAATAAAATCCGACTGAAATGTACCAGGTTAAGTGCGAGACGGGGACTGGCCCCTGAACTGTTTACTGTACTGTATCCCTGAATGTGCCTGATAGTGCACCCTCCCCTTCCCCCACTGTTTGCCAGTTCCCCTATAAGCTTCACTTAATTCTACTGCCACTGTAACTTAATGCTTTGTACTGTCACCGTATTTCTGAAAAACTGCATGCATAGCATTTTGCATCACTGCATTCTGATTATGTTCTAACTGAGTTTTAGACTCATAGGTGAACTCTCTGATGTAGGTACTGAACCTGAAACCGAGGACTTTGTTCCTCAAAATGATGATCTGATGTAAATGGTGGATCGAGCTCACAGGGTGGTTGCTGCAGTCAGATACAATTTTCTGTCCCGAGGTTTAAGTCTTAGTCTTTTAAGAAATGTTCATATCTGTAAAATCTTCTGAAATTCTGGTGTGTTTGTTTTAAAACTCTGTTGAGGTCCTGTGTTTTGTCTTAAAAACTCTGTAGGAAATTCTGTTGGACGTATATATAATGTATAAGTTCTGATGATCGAGTTTTAAATCTCTGTTGACAGTTGTTAGTTGTTTCCTGTGAAATGTCTTAAAAACATTCTGGAACTGCTTGAGTTCTCTCTTTTCAGGTCATGCATGGATGGTCTCGAATTTTAGAGCTATCCATACAGTTTGTTTTCTTGAAATCTGTCATTTGTAATGAAGGTCTGAAACCGGTATGCCTTCTGTTGTGCTCGAGAACCATGTTTTGAATTTGTTTGAGAATCTGAGACTTTTATGTTTTCTGTTCTTTAAGCTCTCTGTCTATATGTTTTCTATTAAAAGTTGTCAAATTCTGCCCCTTTTAAATTGCATCTTCCGATCACGTTTAATGCATCCACCGATAGTCACTGTTCACATTTTGTCTTATCTCATCCACCGGTGAACAGTTGATTTCATCAGTCTTAGTTACTTCTGCCGGTTTTATCTGTCTCTCAGTTTAACTTCATCTTCCGACGATGTCATCTCCTCTTCCGATGACGTCACCATAGCTTTTTTTCTGCCGATTACGTTTATTGCCTTTATCTGCCGATGACGTCATCACATCTTCCGATGATGTCATCACATAATCAGATTTCGTTTAATGCCTGCATCTACCGTCTGACGTCATCTCCTCTTCCGATGACGTCATCCACTGTTTTCATCTCTTGCCGATTACGTTTAATGCCTACATCTTCCGGTGACGTCATCTATCTTCTGATGACGTCATCACCTTCTGCCGATTACGTTTACTATCTGTATCTGCCGATGACGTCTTCACATCTTCCGGTTGACGTCATCCATCTTCCGGCTGACGTCATCACCTCATCCGATCTCAGCCGCTGTCTGTTCCTTCCGGCTGACGTCATCTCCGCTTCTGCCTTTGCATTTATATCTTCCGGCTGACGTCATTCAAGTCTTCCGCCCAGTTTTAAACTAAGTTTTCCGCCAGTGCTCTGCCTACGTCTTCCTGTTTTATTCTTTTTCCATGTTTTATTGCCCAGTTCTGTTCCCTGTTCCTCCCCGTCTCCTCTGTTATTCGCTTCTATAGTCCAGCCAACTGTATCCTGTTTGTTTTAACTCCAGAGGACTCTCTCTCTCTGTAAAGGTTTGTACAAAAAAAAATGTAGTCCCTATTTTCTGTTGACTGTCCCGGAGTGACGGCTCCGATCCCGAACTCCGATCGGGGTTCGGTTTTGGGGTCGTCACAAACGACGTTCATAGTCTGGTTTGGTTTAATTTTGTTATAGAATCGAACTAAACCAAACTAGTAGATATCAATAACTTTGGAATTGAAACCAGATTTTTTTTTTGCAAGAATTGAACCGAACCAACCTAAAATCCTAGTTCGGTCCCATTCTAGATCCATTGCTGATATGAAAAAAGAGTCAAAATAAAGAATGAAATTAAAAAAAAACTAGTATAGAAATTTTAGAAATAAAATTTAATAATTTTGAAATTATGATATATAAAATTAATTAGATTATGAAATCTATTAATTAATTCAAATTGTTTTTTAATTAGTCATAATTTCATTTCTTATTACTTATAATAAAATTACTAATTAGAAAAGATTAATTATATTAAATACTACCAACAATAGAATTTAAGAATTTAGTCAAAATTTTTAATTCACTTACAGCAAAAATGGATTAATTTTTCAAAACCTAAGGATAATTTGGTTTGGTTAAGTTAATTTTAATTTTAATTTTAAATAGGGTTAATTTTAATTTTAATTTTCAAAACCCAACGGAGGGGTGTTCACCCTCTTCTATTTACCCTCCGTGATTTATAAATTAGTTTTAAAAAAATACCAAATGATATTCAGTTTATTTGAAATTTTTATTATATATTCACCACATAATGAAAAAATAATTTGAAAAATTTCGTGATTTTCTAACACTTGTAAGATTTATTATAATTTTAATTAATTATTTTATAAAATAATTATAATAAATCATACAAGTGTTAGAAAACCACGAAAATTTTTAGATTGTCTTCCAATGATGTGATGAACATATAGTAAAACTGTCAAGTAAATTGAATATTTTTTGGTATTTTTTTAAAATTAATACTTGTTCCTTATTCATAGTGAAGAAGGAACATGTATTAATTTTAAAAAAATATCAAACGACATTCAATTTACTTTCAAGTTTTGCCATATATTCATCACATTATGGGAAGATAATATGAAAAACTTTCGTGATTTTCTAAAAATTGTACGATTTATTATAATTATTTTATAAAATAATTAATTAAAATTATAATAAACCGTACAAGTATTAGAAAATCACGAAACTTTTCAAATTACTTTTCCATTATGTCGTGAATATGTGATAAAAATTTCAAATTGAATATCATTTGGTATTTTTTTAAAACTAATTTATATTTTACGGAGGATTAATGGAGAGTGAACACCACTGCTAGAACGGTCTCTTGTTCTTCCGTTCTAGTGTAAAATTGAGAACGGAGGGTGAACATCCTCGTCAGGAGTTTTTTTTGTTCATTTTTGATAATTTAAGGTTTTGTTTAGTATAAAAATATTTTGAGGGTTTTTTAAACTAAATCTATACTTGGTTAAAATAATTTTAAAAAGAAACTTAAATGAATTTATCGATTTTTAAATTTTAGAACTAAACGTTAATTCTTCGGTGGACTTTGATGATCGAGGCTGGGGAATCGGAATTGGTTTTGGATACTTTTGTGCGGGCTACCTAACCCATTGGCATAGATAGCTCTTATCCATTGTTCTTTTCAGCTTCTTCTTTTTTGGGTTTCTTTCCGGGAAATTCCCTTTCAGTACCATTGATTGGGAAAGTACAATTGTGGGGTGAAACCCGATCTCCAGAGCTTTTTCGTATTTTGGGATGGTTTCGATCAGCCTTTATTCTTGCTGTTCAGTAGCTCCGGCCCTTAAGCGGTTAGCTTCCTTTCCCAATTCACTCTTTGTTTTTCCGTTTGTTTATTCGCCATTTTCATCTCTCTGGTTGCTTTCGTTATTCAATTTGTTGGGTTGCCGAAAAGACGTAGGAATAAGGAAGTATGGGAATGATAGGTGTAAAGTAGATCGATGCCTTTTATTTTTATAGTTTTTTATTTTATAGTTTGGTTTCGAGGGCGTATATAGGATACAATTAATTAGAATTTGTTGGAATTAAAAATGTTTAGTACTGATATGTGGAATGAATTAGTGGCAATTGCTTTGTGGATTCTTCTAAAAAAATTGATTATGTGTAAATTATTAAACTATAACGACTTATTTGGATTATCCTAATAGCAAATAATAACTTTGATCCGCATATGTACTTTTATATGTTTGATTCTGGTATTGGTCGTTTGGCATTTTATAGTGTTTCCTAATAGAAAAATGAAGCTTTGGAATTCCAGAATGGAGGTTAAAGCTATTGTGGCCGTCCAGGATTAAATTCATTAACACCAGAGGATCATTTGTATTTGGAATCTGCCTAGAAACACCCTTTTCATTAGTTTTGTATTACTAATTGTTTCTTTTTTTTTTTTTTTTTTCTCCAGAGCACATAGAGGTCGAAATTGTGATTTTCCATTCCCAGCAATAGAAGATACCTTTGGTTTTGTCTCAGCAGCTCAGGTTAATAAGATAGGGTTGCGTTTCAAGGCTGATAGATGGGCAAGAGCTGCATTGTTATCTGGAGAAGGCGGTTTATTGTCTTATCCTGACAGAAAGAGAGATATAGAAAAGGATACTTATGTTAATGATAGGCAACTGGAAGCGGGGGCAGCTGGGGATGAAATCCAGCATTATGCAAAAATTTTTGGAACACTGGCGGACGAAAAAAATGTTTTTGTTTCAGCAAGTGAAGAATGTAATCTGGACCATCCCACCAATGGATTTTCGTCAATCCCTGAGGCCATTGAAGATATTCGACAAGGCAAGGTGAGTCCTTGGTTGATAGGTATCTAGATTTAACCTTCATACAGATGTTTTTTTACTCATTGATTGTTCGATAAGGCATTAACTTGAGACAATCTCTTAGATGGTTATTGTAGTGGATGATGAAGATAGAGAAAATGAGGGAGACCTCATAATGGCAGCATCATTGGCCACACCTGAAGCCATGGCATTTATTGTCAAGCATGGAACTGGTATAGTGTGCGTGAGCATGAGAGGTGATGACTTAGAGAGGTTGCAACTTCCATTAATGGTGACTCAAAAGGAGAATGAAGAAAAACTCTGCACAGCGTTCACTGTATCAGTGGTATGTAGACTTCATCTTGAAAGATAATTTTATCTAGGTTACTTCAAAGGCAATTAGACTTGACATTGATGCTCATTTGATCACAAGGTTCATGAATATTTTACCTATAGAAAAGAAATAGGATAAAGTTCAATTACCCCTCAACTGTGAGGGGTTGGACACTTTAGCCCTCTATAGTTGAGGTGCTAAAGTGTGTATCTTTTAAGCTTTCCTCAAATTAGTTTCATCCCAAAATTGCTGATTATGGAACAAAAATAGGATTCGTGAAGCCTTATGTGAATATGATTGAGACCTTGAGATAAAAACTACCCAAATTACACCTTAAATTTTTTTCTAATGAAGTGCCTTCAATGTCTATGTGCCTTCATGTTGATTCAAGTGCAACGAACTCTTGAAGTAAATTACGTATCGAAATAGTCTCACAAATTCAACTAATCAAGTCCGATAGTCTGCCTCAACACTAGAAGAGCAACTTCTCGTTGTTTCTTGGTTATCTAGGTTACCAAATTAGATCCTAAACGTACAATACTCAAAATTTGATATATAATTTATGTATTAAATTATGTATCGAAATAGTCTCACAAATTCAACTCATCAAGTCTGATAGTCTGCCTGAACACTAGAAGAGCGACTTCTCGTTGTTTCTTGGTTATCTAGGTTACCAAATTGGATCCTAAACGTACAATACTCAAAATTTGATACATAATTTATGTATCAAATTATGTATCGAGATAGTCTCACAAATTCAACTCATCAAGTCCGATAGTCTGCCTCAACACTAGAAGAACGACTTCTCGTTGTTTCTTGGTTATCTAGGTTACCAAATTGGATCCTAAACGTACAATATTCAAAATTTGACCTCGTATGTAGAATCACTTCCCTGATCAGCATCCATGTAAGTTTCTTGTTTTCGTGTGAATTTTTGTTCGATAAAGAACAATCATGAAGTGCACGTAAATTCTTCATATTACCTTGAGCTTTTGTTTCAGCTTCCCAAGTTTCATAATTGGGATCCCCTTCCTTGACTTCTTTGGTTGTACCCCTAACATTACCCAGGAGGAATAGCTGGGCAGCCTGTGACCACCACTCCAAATTACAACCATTGAATTTTGCCATTGTCAAGGATCAGCAATCGGCAGGAATTTTTTTTTCCCCTAAATCTTTGGCAGCAGAATAGAACATAGTAAAATTAATTTTCTATGTGGAAAGTTTACATACTTGTAGATAGATCCTAAAATTAGAAAATAATTAGTTATTTTCTGCTTGGGTACATATTCCCTAATTACATGGTGAATACGGAGTTGGTATTTATATTCGAATGAGTAGTTTATTCCTAAACTTCATATCAATAACTATCTTTAAAAGGAGGATCTGAATTTACCCGGGAT
This sequence comes from Begonia masoniana, assembly GCA_022432975.1. Classification (NCBI taxonomy): domain Eukaryota; kingdom Viridiplantae; phylum Streptophyta; class Magnoliopsida; order Cucurbitales; family Begoniaceae; genus Begonia; species Begonia masoniana. The sequence continues at coordinate 4,463,516 of CM039507.1, forward strand.
TAATTTCTACTTGTTCTTCCTTCTATTGAATTTTATAGGATGCAAAGCAAGGCACCACAACAGGTGTCTCGGCCCATGATAGAGCAGCGACAGTGTTGGCTCTTGCTTCAAAAGACTCTAAACCCACTGATTTTAACCGTCCAGGCCATATATTTCCTCTAAAATACAGAGAGGGAGGTGTTTTGAAGAGAGCTGGACACACTGAAGCTTCTGTTGACCTTGCTGTGTTGGCTGGATTAGAACCTGTTGCTGTTCTATGTGAAATTGTTGATGATGATGGTTCCATGGCTAGATTACCAAAGCTTCGTCAGTTAGCACAGGCAGAGAATTTAAAGATCATTTCAATTGCTGATTTAATAAGGTATTGTCTTTACAAATATTTGTCTATTTTTTTCCAACTGACATGACAATGTACGGAGTGTGTAAGAGATACAGAGCTTTTCAAAATGAAAGAAATATAAAAAATGAAGAGAGTGAATATGTTCTTGGGACAAACAATTCTCTGATAGATATTATTTAATTACAATGCAGATATAGGAGGAAACAAGATAAGTTAGTAGAGAGGGCTTCTGCTGCTCGAATACCGACAATGTGGGGGCCATTTAATGCTTACTGCTACAGGTCACTGCTGGATGGGATGGAGCATATAGCCATGGTTAAAGTAAGCTTCACTTGTGAAATTTAATGAGCTTACTGATGAATGTGCTTTCTTGCTGACTCTTTTGGTTGCCTAAGACATTTTAGCCTAATATCCTTGTTTTTCATTTATCATTTGTTAGACTAAAAGAGCACTTTTAAACACCATCAGCGTGTGTTTATTTACATGATGGGCGAAAGGGTTGTGGCACCCACTTCGCATTTTGGGCATGGCTTTCCCTCATTGGGGACAACCATGAGTATGTTTCCTCTTTTGGTTCATTCTCAAAACTACTCTGAACAAATAGAAATTTATGGGTCTTGTGTTGTGTAAACGAGTAAATATCAACAATTTGAACATCTAAAGGAATCATCTAATCGAGTTTTTTTTATTTTCTTGAAATATATGCCAATTGAAATCAACCATGACATCTCAATTCATTTCAACGATTCTGTATCAATTTTTTCAACCTGCGCAGCCCCGATCACAACTATGTGAGAGAGCAAGAGTCATGCAAGTTTCATTGCCCTTCATTCTCTGTTCTTTATAGTCAATTCTTATTTTTATTTGTCACTAGTCTTTGTGAAACTGTAAATTATTGTTGACAAAGTTTCCTGGTCAACGTTTTGGCTTATTCCCATTGTAGTTGGGAAGAAACGATTCATAATATATTGGCACGTATATTGGATACTCAATGAATCCTGTGTAATGATGAGTTTGGCATGTGCAGGGTGAGATTGGGGATGGCCAAAACATACTGGTGAGAGTGCATTCAGAGTGTCTAACTGGCGACATTTTCGGGTCGGCCCGATGTGATTGTGGAAACCAGCTGGCACTTGCAATGAAACAAATAGAGAGGGCGGGCCAGGGAGTGTTGGTGTATCTCCGAGGACATGAAGGCCGAGGAATTGGTTTGGGACACAAGCTCCGAGCTTACAATCTACAAGACAATGGACGTGACACCGTGGAAGCCAATGAAGAACTTGGATTGCCAGTCGACTCTCGTGAATATGGCATTGGGGCCCAGGTATTGTAGTTTCAATCCTTCCATCTTAATTTACCTTGTATTCAAAATTGAGTAATGATAGAGGGACCAAATTTTGGAGGGAAATTATTGTATGTGGATAATGTAATGAAGTTTCTGTTAAAATCACAAAAATTGTATTTTTTTTCCAACAAAAATACTTCATTTGTCCTGATCTCGATAGACAGACACTCATTGTATTAGCCAGATATAATAATTTCCTTAGTTTTCAAAGATTATCTGTGTTACATATTAATTAATTATAACGGCTCTTCATTTTATATAAAAATTAGATTTGCGATTGTATGCTATATCATCTTGTATGGTCAATAAATGTTGTTGAAAAATGTATATGATACCCTATGTTTTATAGATACTACGGGATCTAGGCGTTGTGACGATGAAGCTGATGACAAACAATCCTGCAAAGTATGTCGGTCTCAAAGGATACGGCTTGGCAATTGCCGGACGGGTCCCGCTGCTGACCCCAATAACAGCCGAGAACAAGAAATACTTAGAGACGAAGCGAGAGAAAATGGGACACATTTATGATCCAGGTTCCCGTAGCTGAGAACATAAATCATATACAGAATAAAGCCACAATCTGGGCAGGTTTAACCAATCAACGATTCATCAGGTTTTAGTTAGAGATTTCCAATAAAGCTCTTTTACTTGTTCTGTTAATTTGAATTTTGTTTGCAGAGTAGGGCATAAACACATTGTTGATTGATGATGGATACTTATTTAGCAATGAAATATTTATCGATTGGCATTAAATAGGTGATTATCGAACTGTTCGCATGCTACCTGCAATGAACTGATTGAAGTCGAAACAGGGTTCGATGGTACTAAAAAGTTTGTGTCTGAATGAAAATGTAGACCCCCAATTACAATCACTTGTTCTAGATGCAAGAAGAAGCCTAACAAGGAGTAACTAATAAAGAGTTTTTTCGTAATTATAATTAGTTTAATTATCATGAATAATTTCATTTTGTTTTGAGGACAATGCTGGTATTTTGAGGGTGTTTAGGAGGAATTATGCTGACCCTTTTGTAGTCCAGGGTTTTCGGGAGAGCCGGAAACCTCTCGAACAAATTGAGATTTTTTGATATTCTAACGTGTCACCGATGGTTATGGTCTTGAAGACTATACACATGTTTTTTGCCGTACCTGCTCACAAAGGCAGCTTCCCAATAGGTTGTGCTCATGAGACTTGTAAGTTAGAGGAGGTTTTTCAGAGCATCTTTAGAGTGGAGGCACCTACCGGTTTTGCCCATCGCCAGAGGCGTTTATCCGGTGGCTGTTTCCCTGGATGCCTGGTGACCCATTTGCCTGTGGGCAGTGTCTTGCAGAGACTGGCTCAGAGTGCCCTCTCGAATGCCATCCTGAGTTATATCGAGTGTTTAAGGATGACCCAGAAATCGCCACTTGAATTGTCGAGATAGAAAGCTCGATAAGAATGCCATGTAATATGGAAGACAGGTCTATTATGTAAGCATGGTAATGGATTAGGGGCATCTCTATTCCTTGCTTTACTTTCTATGTTTTCAATGGCAAGTTTTATTTCTCATATTCTACAGATTGCTAATTGAAGACCCGTTTAGTTTGAATCCAAAAAACTGTGACAGCAAAAGAAAAACAAGACCAAATCTACAACTTTTAATCTAATCTGTGCATATAATCTTTCTGTCATTGATGTAAAAATGGAAACTTCTGTACACAAATGGAGATTTTGCTTGAGAGCAAACTGGCGTAGCTTAAAGCTAATCCCACTCCAGCAATGCCGATTCCCAAGCAAATTGCAAATTCCAAAATCCATCCCAGCCCACTTTCTTTCCCACCATCGTCGTCGTCGTCATCGTCATCTTCTTCTCTGCTTCGATTTCGCAGCTTCGATACCTGAAATTCCAGCACCTTTACCGACTGGCGATACGTCAAAACCTTCATCGCTTCGGCCAATAAAGCATTGCAGACTCCGTTTCTCTCTCTCGCCATTTTTTCAGCTTTGCTTTCTGCTTCCCTCGCTCTCGTCTGCGACAATCTCAGAGCCTTCAGAAGCTCCAATTTCTCCACCCCTCCTCCATTTTTATCCCCAGCGTTAATCGACGCGAAGGAATTGTCTAAGCCCCTGAAAATTTTGTGGGGAGGAGGTAGATCGCAGTTCTGAATAAGGTCAAATCCATGGTTTGGCCGATGAACTTCAAGGCCAATTGTTGCCCACCCAGATGCTATAGTTGGAGACGACTTCATGGCGTTTGTGATAGATAGATGAAATGGGTGTCGCTTGATCGAAGTTCTGAAAAGATAACTGCAGAATAAAGCCTGGAATGGGGAAAAAGTTGGTGGGGTGGTGGAAGTCATCGGTAGACGATGAGGAAGAACGAGGAAAGCGTGCGGCAAAAGAAACTGCCTTGAACAAGTTGGAATCTGGGAACGCTTGGTCGCGTGTTTTTTATTTTATATTTTTAAAGTTATTATAATTTATTTTATGGATAATGTAAAATCTTTATAACTTATAAATAAGTTCAATTTAATTCTCATTAAAATTCTTATAATTCCAATTTTATTTCTAAGAATAAAGTGGAGTATAACTCTCAAGTTAAAGGGTCATTGACTACTAATGACCGAAATAACTTTTTTTGAACAATTTAATTGCAAGACTTTCCGTTTTATAAAGTAATTTAATCGTTGGATATTTTTTTAAAATTTAATTTATAAAATAAAAAAGAAACTGACATTAATTTTAAAAAAATAACAAAAGATATTAGATTTATTTGAAAAAATTTTCACATGTTCACCATATTGGGTATATAATAGAAAATATTTTGTAATTTTCTAAGACTTGTATGATTTATTATAATATTTTTATAAAATATTAAAATAAAATTACAATAAATGTTACACATGTTATAAAATCACGAAAATTTTCAGATTATCGTAAAAATATCAAGAGAATCCAATATCGTTTGGTAATTTTTTAAATGAGGGTTTAACGAAATTGTTGATGGAAGGTCAAAACTGATAACAGAATCAAAGTACATGATTTAGTTTGCCGATTTTTTTTAGTACATAGGCTAACTGAAATAAAATAGATAGTATAAGGTTAAAATTGATAATTAGCCTAGAAATTAATTATCATGCACGACATGAATTAATTTTTTTATCATGACATAGATGGCGTAAAGTATGATGATCAAATTGCTTAAAAACTTTGTTTGGGGCATCAACTATCAATGACCCTTAAGTTTAAAACGTTGTATTAGACTTACTCCATTTTTAAACATTCTTCTAATTTAGTTTTATAATCAAATTTAACAAAAAATAACATGACAAATTTTTATCTACGTCATGTATTTATACAAGTCAAAATATATAGGTAGAGTAATCCTACTTTTGTTTTAGGTCAATTTAAACTAATCAATTAAATTTAATCTAGTGTAAAAAAAATAATACAGCTTTTGTCAACTATTATATTTAATTATGCTAGATAACATAAATAAATGATATGACTAAAAATTATTCCATGACATTTTTTCGTAATGATAAAAATAAATTAGAGGACCATTTGGAAACATAAATGAAACAATGGACCGACAAAATAATTCAAATTACAAGAAATAACCAGTAACTACTATTAAATTACACGAACTAAAACATATTTTATCTTAATATTTATTATATATCATGAATAATTAAAATACAAATAATTTAAGAATTGACATCACTCCAAAATAATGAAATAAAAAACTCACAACATATACTGATGTTTAAATTAAGAGTAATGTTACATATATTCTCTTATTATATTCTCTAAATATATTTATTGATGTGTCAAATAATAATTGGTGCAATTTATGTAATAATTCAACTATTTATAATTTATTACATTAATCCTATTTTAATTATATCAATCATCGTTTGACACATTAACGAGTATCTTTAGAGACTAGAAATAAAATTATTTTTAAATTAATAAAAAATTATTAAATCAAATCATTACCATTATAAATAGTGTGGATTTTCTTTATGTAAGAATCTAAATCAGTTTACTTCAATTAATTAATCAAGAAATTGTGTATCTTGCTTATGGACATTAAACGTTGTTTAAGAACTTCGATTGAGTTTATTATAAGACCTTGTCATTGACTAATTCGTAAAATGGACGGTAAAAATCATAAAATGAGACTAGCAAAAACGCGTCAATTTAGAACATAAACATAAAAACTAAGGAAAAAAAATAAATATTGAATGTGACAGTCTGCCGTGTGAAGACAAGGATAACCCATAAATGAGGGTCTAATCCATATTAATGGAGTTGTACAATCACACATCGTTTGAGAGAGTGAAAAATACATGATTTATATAAATAGAGTTCTCCTTCCTACCTAGTATAACACATTTGAATTAATCCCAAGTACAAATCTATGCGAGATTCATCCCAAAGCAGATAATATTATACTGGGAGCATCCGGGACGTTACATTGAAATACAAACAAAAAAGAATAATATTTTGACTCATTGACTATACAAAGCGATAATTTCTCCAAAATTTGGAAACACACGCGAGAAGTTATTCCGTACTGACAACTCAAAATTAGGGTTGACGTAATTTTGGTTCCACCCCAAATATGAATCGAAGCGTTGTTCATAAGTAAATTGAAATAAGATATGAATTTTTGGTATATAGTTTAAGTGAAGAATAATGTAGTAATTACTCTCTTATTCTATTCTATAAACATACTTGCTGACTTATCAACGAATGATTGATACAATTAACGTAATAAATTATAAATAATTAATTTATCATATTAAATGCACAAATCATTGTTTGACATGTCAACAAGTATGTTTAGATAGTAGAATAAAAGAATAAACATAACATTACTCTTAGGTAAAGATAACATTAATCTTTTAGGTTTTTTATTGATTTATGTCAACTAAAATATTTAATCGTAGTAAAATGATCATGATCTAGTTAGTTGCTTTTAAGTTAAATCAAAAATTTTAATTAGAACGGGATGTAAATTAGAAGTACCAAAATCATATTTTATTCTTAAATTTTAGTGCTAAAAATTAACAATTATGTTAATTAGTATTAAGAAGAAGAAAAAAAAATATATCACTTTGACCGGAAAAAGAAAATACTAAGCTCCTGGCCGATGCATCCATGGGGATCAATTAAATGGAAGGATTCTGAATTCGAAGAGCCATATATTCTCTCAAACTCTGCTCTCAGGTATATTAAACCCTCCTCTTCCTTCCCGCCGTCACCTTCGTTCACTATTCCGGCGCCGGAAACCACCCCACCCATCACCCTTAGCGTCTCCATGTCTGCCTTCGATGGCCGCCGTTTAATGGCAAATCCTACTTTCCTTCCGTTGCAGAACACCGTCCACAGAGGCATCGACAGCAGCGAGCAATTCGAAATGGAGCCGCTTTTCGGAACAATACACTCGAGGGCGAGGCGGAGAACGCCTCCTCTCATTTCTCTTGCTAGAACGGGTGTCGGAACGGCGAGTTCGAGTAGGACAATTGGGTTGTCGGAGGTGGAGTTTGATTGGATGCAGAAACTTACTTTTCCTTGGCGAGATCCGAATATGGTTCCGGTAATGGTGGAAGAATAGGGATTTGGTCGAGGGTAGTGGTAGTTACGGAGAGAGGTTTTGGGTTTTTGATCTTCCATTAAAGCGCAGGTGCAAGTAGGGATGAGGAGGTGAGCGAGGGAACGGAGGAGCCGCCATGAACGGACTTGCTTTTGGCAGTCGACTGCGGTGCTGTCAGTGAGGTTGAAGGAAAGTGGTGATGGGTCTTTCATGGTGTCTATGATTATGGACAATCCATCTGTGGGGTTTAAATAGAGAAGATGATCAGGTGCTCTGTTCCTTTTTTCTTTTTCTTTTTCTTTTTCATATAAAGTTTTTGAGGAACCAATCTCTTTACCCAAAACCTTGATACTATTCATCCTTAGACCTTAAACAATAAAAATGTGTATGTAAATTAGAGAACCATTAACTTATAAGATAAAGTGCAGTTTAGTGACCTTAAATGTTAAGAACAATTGATACTACAAATTATTTATTATTTTAGCAAAATTACCTTTGCACTTTGCTTTGTAGGCAAAATGGCCATTTTCTTCATTTTCACTGTTTTCGTTTGAAATAGTCATTTTAACGGGTTATCTTGCTTTGCTCGATTTTGTGCACACACTTAATATCACAATCAATTTCGAAGAATAAAAAACATTCCAAGTGAGGTTTGTGTTCAAATTGAGTGTGTGAAACTGAGTGAGTGAACGTAATTAGGATGGATTAAAATGTATCTTACAAGCAAAAAACATAATGACATTTGACAAATTTATCAATGCATAGATTGTTTCGCTAACGACCAAAATACAATGGCATTTTTGCTAGATTGCACTTTACCATAATATTTAGCTTTAAACTTCATTGACTCGAATTCAATTTGATTCGACTTAAAAAGCTTGGACGCGACCCGAACATATATTTGGGAAACCAAATTATAATTTTATCTTTGATACATGAACTTCTCGCCATTTGCTTGTAGTTTTTTCGTTTACATGTACTATGTTTTCGATACTAGGGGCCTCTTGCACAAATTAGGGTTTTCTTGGGTACATTTCATGCATGGTAGATTGAGAATCATCTAAGAAGATAATCGTCTTGTGGCGAAGAATCAAACACAAAGATTATTAAGAAGTGAAAGAAGGATTAGAAGCAACAAAAAATAGACAAAATGTGACCTTTATCCTGTGTAAATGGGCACCACAGTTATGAAAAAGAGCCAACATGAACTGCACCAGATTGAGCTGGTTTCATCCTTCCTCCCTCCTTTCTTCCTTAATCCAACGTCCTTTCCTTACTTTTTCCTCTTCCCTTTTCCCCCCTTTCGCATTCTTTGAATGGTTTTGGTTTTGTTTGGTCCAGAAATACGAAGAACAGGGCTTGCAGATAGAAGCCGTGGTGTCGGGTAATTTGAGAAAATGGACGAACAGACAAGTCAAGAACAAAACGAGGTGGTGCCATCTCACTGTCCTTGTCCTTTTTCTCGCCCCTACTCCATGATCTTTTTGCTGGTTTCTTCTTTGTCTGCGTAGGAGCCTTCGGAAACGCTTTCCCTTGTCACTTCAATTTTTTCAAATCATTGTTTTGATGAAATAGGCTTGCATCCCTCCTTCCTCGATGTTATTCTAGGTTTTCTGCAACACTAGCAGGGTTGCAGTATTCAAAACTTAAACTTTAGGGTAATTCTGTGGAAGGATTAGGTGAAAGGAGGAGAGAGAAGCAATAGGAATGTGACGCATAGAGGATTGGGTGTGAAGGAAAAAGTCAGATAACTATTTTAATGGATTTTTTAGGTAGTTCTTAACGTCTATTATTTAAATTAGGATTTTTTTTTTTTTAAATTTAAACCCCAAATTTTCAGTTTTTTTTTTTTTTTGAAAAACCCTCAAAATTTACTATTCATAAAAAAAAATCTCAAAGTATCATAAATAAACAATTTGAACCTCGAAGGAGTGGGGTGGGGTGGGGGGTGTCACGGATCACTGTCCATGGTCCATGATGGTGCAACAACCGTGGGCGTTGGTGAGCACAAGCATGGATGGACAAGGGTGCAACCATGATGGTTGGTGTGCACAAGGTTGAGTACGGGGCCAAGTGGGTCGGTGTGCTCAAGATGGCAAGAGCCGGGCTCTTGGGGCATGATGGTTGCAAGGCAAAGAGCACGGGGCGATATGGGGTGCTCAAGGCAAGTTGGCCACACCACGGAGTCCTAGACGTGGGGTAAGATGGTGCGACAAGATCAACAAGCCGTGTGTGGCAATGTTAGCACAACCATGGTGCATGATGGCACGGGCCGAGGGGCCAAGGAAGGGGGCGCGATGGAACCTCCTAAGGCGCGCTGGAAAATGGCTAAGTGTTGGACACTTGGGGCGCGGCGGGCTGCATGGGTGGTGCAGGCCCAAAAAGGTGTTGGGTGGCAGGCGCTAGGCGCTGGCCAGGAGCTGGGCCAGGCGATGGGCGCTGGGCCAGGCGCTGGACCAGGCGCAGAGCGCACGGAGCAGGCCACAGAGCGGACCACGGCGCAGGCCGCAGCGCAAGGTGCGAGGCGCTGGGAGCTGGGCCAGGTGCTGGGCCAAGGCAAGGGGCGCTGAGCAGCTAGGCCGAGGCTTAGGTGCATGGGCGCTGGGCTGGCGCAGCCTATGGTGTGCGCAGGGTCGTGGGCCGAGCGCCGGGCAGGGCATTGAAGGCGCCAACGGCTAGTGCGCGCGTCCAGGGGGCGTTACGTGGCGAGTTAATGCGCGCAACGGCTAGGCGCGCAAGATGCGGCACAAGAGGCGCGCGCGTCTGGGACGTGGCGCGCACACGGCAGGCACGCGGCTCGCACATGGCAGGGACGCGGGGCTCACGCGGGATGCACACGGGGCTCACGCGGCAGGGCCGTAGGCTCCAGGCGCTGGGAGCCAGAAGACGAGTCACGGCGCACGCTGGGCGAACCAGGTGGCCGGGTGGCCCGCGCGCGCTAGGTGTCAAGGTCCGGGCTTGTCCAAGGCATGTTGCCTATGGCCGCCCTTGCTGTTAGTTAGATTCATTTCCTTTTTAAGTAATTCTGTTGTGCTATTTTTCTTTCTATTTTTGGCAAGAGTGACTCCTCGTCACTATAGCATGTATACTACTGCAGTAGTGGAGATGGTCCAGATTGCTCTTTAGGGGGAGAGACATGACTGCACGTAGACCCCCCTACCCACTGATGTAATTTGCTGCTATTCAATAAACAAGCTTTTTACATACACCCTCTTTATGCACACTATGCTCAATGATGCTGCTTTGGATTAATCTCGCTCGCTCGTTGCTTACTCGTTAGACACAAGCTCTCTCTAACGAAGTGGGCACTCGGTGCCGTTGGCACGCTTGTTGGCTGACCCAGTAAGGTGTGATATTGGGTGCCGAACGGTCTCGTAAGCCCCTTAAAAGTAGGACCGTGACAGTTGGTATCAAAGCCTAGGTTGACTCAAAATCGTGAGAAAGTATGCCGAAGAAGTGTACGATGGAAAGGCCTAGTGCACCATCGGATCAACTCGAGCACCTCGTCGAGTTGGAAGAAGAAATACGGTATCTGCAAGACATACCGGACAACATTCGATTCATAGAAGAACGAATGAGGGAAATGTCTGAATTTCCTACTGAGATAGCGGCTATTCACAACAGAATAGACGCCATACCGATTCCAGAGCTGTTGAATCGGGTGGAGACCCTCGAATCCCGACAAGAGAAGGGAAAGGGAGTTTGCACGGGAGAAAGTTCCACAAGTACTATAATCGGGGTCCTGGAGCGCGTCGATGAGATCGAGCTGGCTCATACCTGGTTGTCAGAAACTATGTCTCAAGTAACCATGGACTTCAGAACAATGTTTGATTCTCTCAGGGCGGAGATTGCTGAGATCAACATTAAACTGAACCTTACCATGAGAGCCATGGGGAGTCAAACCCAGGCCACTACTGCTGCTGAATTCAGTCGAGTGAAAATCCCAGAGCCAAAGCCCTTTGGGGGAGCCCGGGATGCAAAAGAAATAGAGAATTTCATCTTCGACATGGAGCAATATTTCAAGGCCACTAAAACGGATGAGGATTCGAAAGTGACCTTGGCCACAATGTATCTTATTGACGATGCAAAACTTTGGTGGAGATCAAAGTACCATGATATCAGTATCGGTGAATGTGTGATTGATACTTGGGAAGAACTAAAAAGACAACTGAAGGATCAATTCTTCCCAGAGAACGTTGAGTTCAATTGTAACGACCCCGATTCCGAGCAAGATATTGTCCGCTCTGGGGATTGGGCCGCAGCCCAATATCCTCCCCTCACGGCTTTGTTTGGCGAGAACTTCCCAGAAGGTCACCCAACCTGGAATTGCTCTCACCAAAGCACTTTTAACTTCGGAATTCTTATGGGATCCGTTGCCAATCGTGCTCCAAAACGCGTCTTGCTATGTTGGGAGGGTCTCTTTACATATGTTTCATTTCCACATACTTCTCCAAGCGATGTGAGATTGTGATGACCCCCTCTTTACGACCTGTCACCTTCCGGTTCGCCCGCTCAGACGTACCGCCATCCGGGTTCCGGTTCGTGCAGCCATCGTACCCATACGTGCATATTCAGGTCATCACATCAATGCCTGCCGATTACTTCGAGAACTGAAGTAGACTGCAAGCATCTGTGAATATGTCAAACAATTCTCGGGACTCATGCTGAATATTAGAGATATGTCGGAAAAAGATAAGATCTTTGCTTTCATCGAATGTCTTAAACCGTGGGCCAGGACCAGATTATATGAACAAAGGGTGCAAAGTTTGTCAAGTGCACTTGCAGCCGCAGAGCGATTGTTCGATTATAACACTGAGAACCCTGAGCCAGAAAAGGATACTCCAAGTAGCCCAACCGCCCACAAGTTTCAGAAACCGAACACAGGAACTGATGAAAAGAAGCCGTTTGTCCCAAGAGAAGGTTATGAAGCAGCAAGAAATGCTAACAACCAACGACAAACAAATAGGCCTGTGTCATGTTTTCTGTGCAAGGGACCCCATCGAGTAGCCGAGTGTCCACATAGATTGGCCTTAACTACTTTACAAGCTTCGATTCAGGATGACAACTCAGCTAAGGGAGTTTCTGAAGAAAAATCCACCGAGCTTGCTAAAGTTGGGGCTATGACTTTCTTATCAGCTATACAATAGCAGATGGAAGAGCTTAAGAAGAACCCAGGTAAAGGCCTCATGTATGTCGAGTCATCCATCAACAATAGATCCACTACAAGTACGATGATAGACTCGGGAGCCACTCATAACTTCATTACAGAGAAGGAAGCTCGCCGTCTTAATTTGAAGCTTGAAAAGAATGATGGTATGATGAAAACAGTAAATGCAAAAGCGATGCCAGTACTTGGGATTGTAAGGAGAGCCCGGTTGAAACTCGGCTCATGGACGAGACTCATTGACTTCGTCGTAGCATGGATGGACGACTTTGATATGATCTTGGGGATGGAGTTCCTGATAGAACATAGAGCCATCCCAATACCTTCCACAAAATGTTTAATAATCACAAGTAACAACCCAACTGTTGTTCCTGCGATTCTTAAACAACCAAGTGCTATCAACATGAAGATGATTGCTGCAATGCAATTCAAGGAAGGGCAGAAACAAAACGATCCAACCTGTATGATTGCTCCGTGGGAAACAAGAAAAAAGGAGAAAAGAATACGCCATGAGCTCTCAAAAGTCTTGAAGGAGTCCAGGAGTACCATGCCTAGTTGCTTACCCAAGACATTACCTCCACGAAGAGACATCGATCATCAGGTTGAATTGAATCAAAGATCTAAACCTCCTGCAAAGGCCCCGTATATAACAGCTATGACAGAACTAGTAGAACTGGAGAGTTAGCAGAGTCTGCGTAATGTTGCACAATCTTGTTCTAACTGTCAAAGGAGCTCGTCAACAGGACTGAGCCCGTTTGAAGCAGTTTGCGGGAGACAACCAAGCATGCCATACAGCTTAGAGCAACAATATTCTGGAAAGAGTCTGAAAGCTTACAACTTTCCTAAGGAATGGAAGCACAATACAGAGATAGCTCGTGCTTACCTGAAGCAGACCTCTAAGCATATGAAGAAGTGGGTAGCTAAGGAACGACAACCAATGGAGTTTAAGGTTGGTGACTTAGTACTGGTTAAGTTGCGACCTGAACAGCTTTGCTTGAGGGGTAGGAAAGACAAGCGACTTACCAAAAAGTATGAAGGCCCTATGGAAGTCATCGAGAAGGTCGGGAGAACATCTTACAGAGTTAATCTTCCATCATGGCTCCAAATCCATTCAGTGATCCCCGTCAGAAACTTGAAGTCCTACCATCCAGGCGACGAGAATAAGAACAAGGAAAGGAACAACCACTCTAGACCAAGTATCTCCATCAGCACCAGAAGAAGAAAGGAGTCGAAGAAGTTTTTGCATATCTCCATCAGCAACCGGAAGAAGAAAGAAGTCGAAGAAATTCTGGCAGATCGAAGCCTTAAAACAAGCCGACGAAAGTACCAGGAATACCTCATCAGGTAGAAAGGACCAAGAGACGATGAAGTATCTGGGGAGAAAGCAAAAAGACTTGGAGAACTCATCATAGATGATCGAGGAATTCAAGAAGAAGCAGAGTTGACGAGGACGTCAACAGTTCAAATAGGGGAGAATGTCAAGGTTTGGGCTTGTCCAAGGCATGTTGCCTATGGCCGCCCTTGCTGTTAGTTAGATTCATTTCCTTTTTAAGTAATTCTGTTGTACTCTTTTTCTTTCTATTTTTGGCAAGAGTGACTCCTCGCCACTATAGCATGTATACTACTACCGTAGTGGAGATGGTCCAGATTGCTCTTTAGGGGGAGAGGCATGACTGCACGTAGACCCCCCTACCCACTGATGTAATTTGCTGCTATTCAATAAACAAGCTTTTTATATACACCCTCTTTATGCACACTATGCTCAATGATGCTGCTTTCGATTAATCTCGCTCGCTCGTTGCTTACTCGTTAGACACATGCTCGCTCTAACGAAGTGGGCACTCGGTGCCGTTGGCACGCTTGTTGGCTGACCCAGTAAGGTGTGATATTGGGTGCCGCACGGTCTCGTAAGCCCTTGAAAGTAGGACCGTGACACTAGGCACGCACGCATTCGCGCGCAGGAGTGCGCTGGGCGCACTGGTAGCGCGCTGGGCGCGCACAGAACGCTGGTAACCGACCCACATTGATGTCTTGCGGCACATTTATGATATTTGTGAGTTATTGGCCGAGGCAAATGTGTATATAAACACCTTGAGACACCAAGCAAAGGGAGAGAGATCCTTGGGCTATTGTGGTGTCCTTGAGTGAGATTTTTGTACCTAGTCTTTGTATTTGGAATAGAAAGAGGGTTGGGAGGTGGGCTCCCGTAAACACTTGTGTCACTCTACTTGTTATTCGCGTAAAAAGGGGAAAGGCTGGTCAAGCCGGGGGCTTGGCGCCGCACATTGCCGAGACGAAAAATTGGCGTGTGATGGGGGGGGGGGGGGGGGGGGGTGAGGAGGCCCTCTCTAAGAAGATGGCCGGTCCAGCTGGACCGACCGTCCTGTCCTCAATTTTTATTTTTATTTTTTTTGATTTGGGCAGGGACCAACTATCCTCTTGTGGGGGAAAAACCCGTGACTTTTGTCATGAGTTTTGTCCTTTAGGAAGAAGACGGCTGGTCCAGTTGGACCCGCCGTCCTCTTTAGGAGTGTACAAAAACGACCCAGATTGAAGAACCAGACCAGAACCAACCTATTTGGTCCAGTTCTAGTCAGTTTTTCCTTTAAAAAAAAAAAATTTTGATTCTGCTAAAGCAGAACCGAAATTTTCAGTTCGGTTTTCGGGTTTAATGAAAAAAAACCTGAAAAACCAAATTGGACCACAAAAGAGTTTAAATCTGAAGATTGAACCATAATTTTTCAATATGTCGATAAATATGAAGTTTAGAGGAGAGGACTGTCTCACCGTCGCCGAAGCCGAAGACGAAGCCGAAGCCTTCAATCTTTAGTTCAATCTTCTCTCTCAGCCGTCGCCGACAGCCTTCAATCTGAACTGGAACTCTCTGAGTAAGTACCTACATGTATTCCTCGCACCCACCTCCATCTCATCGTTCGTATCATTCCACGTTGTCCTCTATTTTACGTTCATTGTGATTCTGTTTTTGGGAGACTCTTCAGATGTGACGGAGAGCATTTGATTGTGTTAGTTTTCTAGTATATTGTCGCATTTTTCTGTGTTGTTTTGTGGGTGTTTTCTTGCTGTTAATTTTGTGTTGCTCTTTACCTGATTTTTTCATCGTGTTGCATGTTTTCTTATGTTTCCTTTGTTATAGGGAAAGTTTCTTTAGAAAATGAGAAAAAATGCTCAGAAGTAAATAACTTTACACCAAAAAGTTCTAACATTTTAGAAACCAGTATCTTGATATTACGAAAATGTGGATGATTGACTCGAATACCAGTGTCAAAAATAGCCATTTTAACTTGGGAACCAGTATAACCTTTTCCCCATAAGTGATCAGCTCCAAACAATAAAGTAACTTGAGATCTCTGTTAATAATAATGACTAAATGAGTGGTTACTGTTTTAGTTGGTTTTTGTTGCTGTTTTAGTGTTTTTTGTTGTTTGTGAAACATTTATTTTTTTATTATGAATGGATATTTTGTTTGGGATGATTTAATTTTTGTTAGATTAAATTATTGATAAGTTGTTATATTTTATAGGATGGAAATAGAAAGTATTAATGAAAATGTAGGGATTATGCCTATTACTAGTTTTGTTGTCAGCGTATGTAGGGAAAAGACAAAAAAATCTGATGTTTGGAATCATTTTACCGTTATTGAAAATGACAATGATAACAATTCTAGAGCTAAATGTAATCATTGTGGAAGAACATATGCATGTGATACACTGAAGAATGAGACATCAAGCTTAAAAAATACATTCGTATTTGTGCCAAAATTATTGACAAATGTAGATGTGAAGCAAAAGACTTTGAGCTTTCAAAATATAAATAATAGAGGACAACAACCTTCTTGTTTTAGTGTTGATACTTGTCGAGAACTACTTGCGAAGATGATAATTACTGATGAATATCTTTGAGGTTTGTTGAATGAGAGGGTTTTAGAGCGTATTCCAAATATTTGCGACCAAGATTTTCCATACCTTCTAGAGTCACTGTTGCTCATGATATTTTTAATCTTTATGAAAAAGAAAAGATGAAATTGAAAGAGTACTTTAGAAGAACATCACGACGAGTATGTTTGACTATAGATACGTGAATTTCTATTCAAAATTTAAATTATATGGTCTTAACTGCTCATATATTGATAGTGATTGAACCATGCGTAAGAGAATTTTGAATTTTTATTTGATTTCGAATCATAAATGTGACACAATTGGTAAAGAAGAATTGAAAATGTGTTAACTGTTACAGTTGATAACACTTCTTCGAATGATGTTACAATTTCATATTTGATCAAAAGTGTTAGAAATTGGAATGGTTTGATTTTGAATGGAGAATACATGCATGTGCGATGTTTTGCACATATATTGAACTTGATTGTAAGTGATGGCTTGAAAGATCATCAAGGGGCTATTAGTAGAGTACGTAGAGCTGTTAAGTATGTTCGATCTTCACCTGTAAGGTTACAAATTTTTAAGAATTGTGTTGATAATGTTAAGATTGCATGCAAAAGTAGTGTTTCTCTTGATGTGTCTTCAAGATGGAATTCTACATATTTGATGTTATCAACCGCTGAAAAATTTGAAAAAGCTTTTGTCAAGTTAATGGAAACTGATAGTAATTATGTCGGTAATTTTAGTGAGGAATCACCTCCTACTACAACAGAGTGGAAGAATATTAAAGAACTTCTTAAGTTTTTGAAATTTTTTTATGATATAACTGTGATTGTTTCAGCGTATTCGGGTGTGACATCAAATATTTATTTTAGTGAAGTATGCAATTTGAAAATGGTTATCATGGAGTATGATTAGTTTGACAATCCACCCTTGAGGAATATGACTATTGGAATGGAAGGAAAATTTGACATATACTGGTGAAGTTGTGAGAAAATTAATTTTTTAATGTACAGTTGCAGTTGTATTAGATCCAAGATGTAAAATACAATTTTTGCAACATTGTCTTACCATGTTTGTCGTCAATAATAGAGCAACAAATTTGGTGAGTCAAGTACGAAGTGCGATTAACAGATTATATGTTCAATACAATTTGGATTTGGGGTTAAGTATGTCACAAGATTCCTGTAGCACAAGTGTTGCCATCTTCATCCACATGACGAATTACTAGTTTTGCCCATAATAAGGTATATGAGATGTTTTTTACCTGCCATAGTGAGCTAGATACTGTACAAGAGGACGAATGTCGATCTATATTTATCTGAAGAATTGGAAAAATTTTCAGACAATCAATATATTTTGGCATGGTGGAAAGTGAATTCATTGAAATATCTAATATTAAGTAAAATTGTAAAAGATATATTGAGTATTCTTATTTCCACTGTTCCTTCGGAGTCAGCTTTCAGTTGTGGAGGACGTGTTCTGGATTCTTTTCGCAGTTCTTTGTCCCCAAAGACTGTAGAGAAACTTATTTGCACTGAAAGCTGGAATTCGTGAGACAAAACATAATGTAGCCAACTTTAATGACGTGGTCGATGAGTTTGATAAATGTGTGTTTTACATTTTTCTCATATTTTTTTTAGTAATTACTATGCATTATATACTTACTTTGGAACTTATATTTTGCAGATTTTAGACCACTAGATGAAGATAGTGAACCAATTAACATTAGTGAATAGTGAGAACATCTAATTTCGTTAGTGTATGTTATGGATATTATGAAGCACCAGTGGTGCGGGTGCTGCTACAATGGAAGAGCTTGTGCAGCAAACGCATGAGGTTTTTTCCGTACACTTCTCCTCATAATCCTTATTTTCTTCCTTTTATACTCACTGGATGATAAACTTGTTCATTTCCTCATTCTTTCAATTTGTTTCCTTTATTTTATTTCTTTTTAGTTTATTTCCTCATCTTGTAAACTTTTTCCTCATTGTAAACTTTTTCTTTATTGTACAATGATTTATGATTTTGTTTCCTCATCTTATAAACTTTTTTGGTGAGGTTCACCAAATAAATTTTCGGTGGTAGCTGTAGGATCGTATTTGTCTAAGAGGAGGGGGGGGGGGGGGGAATTAGACTTTTTAAATTTAATTTGTTAATCTAATCAATTTCTCTCTTAAGTTCAACTGATAAAAAAACAGCAAATAAACAAACAATAAAAGTTAGAGAGAGAGAAATTGACACCACAGTTTTTAACGTGGTTCGGCTAAGCTTGCCTACGTCCACGCTTCAAGGCTCCCCCTTGAAGATTCTTTACTTCTCCTCACGAGAAAACCAGATCGAACTTTCCGGGTGTCGATCTACTGCCTTTACACTTTGATTGAACTTCACGGGCATCAATCACAGCCTTTACACTTTAATTGAACTTCACGGGCGTCAATCACAGCCTTTACACTTTTACAGTATGAACACAGTAGCACACGGATACAATCTCTCAGCAGATAAAACTCAAGTTAAAGTATGGAGAGATGTAGAAAATTGCAGAGTATATCTCAGTGTTCTGCTTGTTAGGGCTCAAAGATAATTTTTGCAAAAGGTTCATCTTCCTAGCTCTTTCTTCTCTTTTTATACTCTGTCTCTTATCGGCTCTGAATCTTGAAATGCTCCATATCCGAATGTAGAAATTATATGACTGTTGGAGAAGCATTCGTACATCACTCGCTAGCCGTTGCATTCAGGAATAGCTTTCTCTCGCAGCCATTAATGGCGGAGTTAAAGCTTTGGACGACTGTCACTGTCGCTCTCGGTCTTTTAAACTTTGGCGCTAAGACTTTGGACGTTTGCGCCATTCCATTAATGTGGACAACTGTGTCTGATTCGTGAGTGTGGACGACGTTGTCTTTCATTGTCGTGGACGACTGCGTTTGTCGTTGTCGTGGATGACTACATTCCCTTTGAGCATGGACGATAACCTTTCCTTTGATCGTGGACACAGCGTCTTCTCTTGAACGTGGACGATAAGCTTTCCTTCGAGCGTGGACAATAAGATTTGACTTGATGATTGACTAATGAAGCCGACTTAAAGTCACCTGACATTCACGTGGCAATATGGACGACTGATTTCTTCTATACTCTTCTGTCTCAGCCGTGGACGATTGAATCTAACTCAAAACACCACCTGACTTTCATGTGGACTTTGGACAATTGATTTCTTTTATACTATTCTGTCTCAGCCGTGGACGATTGAATCTAACACCACCTGACTTTCATGGGACACTTTAACATCCGCGTGGACAATTGCGAAAGGCTTGACTGTGGACTATTGATTTCAGACTAAAAACACTTAACCGTAAAAACGACAGAAACACAAAATACCCTTTTTAAAAGGGCATTTCCAGATAAATTTACTTATGACAATAAACCAACTTTATCGAATTAATTACAAGTTCACTTCACCAAATTCAGGTTAATCATAATCATCCAGATTAAAACTTAATCATAAAAAATATAGTTACTTAAAAACACATTTAAGCTAACAATCTCCCCCTTTTTGATGACAAATAAATATTATGATTAACTAGTTTTTCACCCGTACTACTATCAGAATGATAAATAAATTCTCTAACTCGTCCATACTCTATGCATGCAACCAAAATAAATCAATCTACTCCCCCAAAATTCTCTAATCAGCACAATCTCAAAACATGCATACTAAAAAACACAAACAGATTTCAAAACATGCACAATGCATAAAGCACAATACTTTCTCCCCCTTTGACATTATCAAAAAAAAAGAAACAGAGAGACATAAGAAGCAGGGCATTCAACACAATTCAGAGAAAGAGAATCAACTACCAAACATTTGTATATTAATGAGGAAGGAGAATCAGAGTATTAAACAAAAACTTGTGAAACTATGGAAACTGAAAAATTGTTCACAAAAAAAAATGGCCTAGTTAAAATTGTTCACACAAAAAAAATATCTCCTATTTAGTCTAAATCAGAAATAAGCTTCCACAGCTCCTTCTGAAGGGAAAAAGGCACTTCATAGTGTTGAGGAGCAGCAAGCACTTGGAGTGGAGCTGAAACAGAAGTGGAAGCAGAAGGATCAAATGGACAACGATAGACAACCAAATCTGTACAAGGTGGAGGTATTGGGTGAGCAGCTAGAGAAACATCGATTAGACGTTGCAGCTCAGGTGAAGGACCAGTGACAGAGGAGACAAATGGATCAATAAACTTAAGCTCAGCTTCGTGAAGATCCAAAGGCCTGAAGTTCACAGCCTGGTCAACTTCGGATCTGATGATTGGAGGGAGAAGATCTTCAGCACGAGCCGCAGAGTAACAAAGAGGGATATGCGGTTCTGGTGGTCGAAGAGCTTCAATATCAAACTAGAGAGATTGAAGTGCCCTTGAGAAAATGTATTTATTTCGATCCATTTTATGAGCCAGCTGATCTTGAGCGGAATCAATATCCTTGCTCAAGTCCAGTTTGATCTGATTGAGCAATTCTTTATTTACAGTCTCAGATGTTCAAGTTTGGACATGAAAAGTGCCTCAAAATGTGTATGGTTGGTGTTATATTGGGTTTGGAAAGATTCAAGTCCAGTCCCTATGCTGGCAATGCTTGCCTGGAGCTCATTCTGGATATCTTCAGAAATAGGATCTCTCACTTGTGAAGTAGAAAGCCGTGTGGAGGGAGGAGGAATACGAGCAGGCAGAGGAGGGAGCTGATCTGGAGAAGGAGCTGGAATTGGACTGATGGAAGGAGGTGTGCAGGTTGCAGCAACTTGGACTGAAGGAGGTTCATGATCACTAATTGGTTCTAAAAAGGGAATTGGCTCAAGAGTGACCTCCTCGTGAGCTTGAAGGGGAAAGACCGAAGGAGGTGCAAGCACAGGAATAAAAGAATCATCGTGCTCACTAGTTTCCTCTTCTTCATCAGGAAGAATTAACCTCCTGGTTGGACGCCTTCGGGCAACTCTTGGGGAAACAACTTGAACAACAGCCACCTCATTTTGTGGACCTCTTCATCCCTCTCTTGTCAACAAACACTCCTTGATCATTCTTGAATATCCCCATTCGTGATAAGGTGGAGGCAGAGAAGAAGTCTGTAGTCTTCAAGGGTATGAGCTGGTCAGATTCAGGAAAAACAACCCCAAACTGATGGAAAATCTTCATAAGCAGAAGATTATAGGGTAAGGACTTTGATCCACTGGTGATCACTTGAAGCATTCGGTTTAGGATAATGAATCCAATGTGGAAGGGATCACATTTAAAAAACTGATCAAGTATAAAGAGATCCATGCCACTAACATGGTCTCTATGGCCTTCGACGGGCAGAATGTTATAGTGAATCATCTGGTGGAATAATCTGACCCGAAGATTTAAATCCTTGCTTTTCGGCCGGAGGGGAAAGTTATTTGGGTCCTTGGCAATCAATTGGATTAAATCCTTGCCCGCAGGTTTACCAAGAAAAGTCGGAGTCAAAGTGGACTCATAAACTCTTCAAGTACCATTGAGGAAATTACAGCAAAGAATTTGGTGCATCATGTCCTGAGAAAGTTCAATGTGGCGCCCATAAACATAACTCCTAAGGACTAGAGGTTTGGAAAAATGTTCTAAGTTGGCATAGAACATTCTAATTGGGGTTTCAAAATATCCGCGAGCAGAGTCAAATAGCCCTATTAACCCCAATCTTTGTAAAAGTTATTTTAGATCCAAACCAGACAAATCACCAAAAATTACTCCACGAGAGCGGATAATAGGCTTGAATTCAAAATCCTCATAATACCTTTTAAAGGCAGCATGGTTGAGGAACTCGTGACTTGGCCAAACCAAAGATGGAGGGTCTGAGGTCCTTTGAACATTCTCACCATGAGAAAGCTTTTGCTTCTTCCTCGAGTCTTGAGGTGCGTGGGAAGAAGATGCCATTGAACTATGGTAGAGATTTTAGAGCTCGAGAGGAGTGGAGGGTAATGAAGAATCGGTGTCGGAGAGCGTTAGACGAATCAACAGAGTGTGGGAAGTTCAAAAGGTAGGGCATCTGAAACAGAGAAAAAAGGTTTTATAAAACAGATGATGACGGTCCATGGACACGTGTCGACAATGTCCATTCCCAACGTCCATTGCCAAAGACCATTGACAACGTCCATTGTCAAAGTTTATTTTTATCGTCCATGATAAAAGCCCATTGTTATTAATTTTGATACACGTCCACTGGACAACGTCCATTGATGTTATTGACTACTTCTATTGTCAGCGTCCATTATGACAACATCCATGCCTTCATTGATCAATTTTCTCTACTTTCTCTAACCGAGAAATAACCTTAGATTTTCTCAATCCAAATGAGTCATAACCTTATTCTAATATTATTGAAGGTCTTTTCATTCACAGGCTTGATAAAGATATCAGCTAATTTATCTATAGAATTGACAAGTTCTAAACAAATATCCTCTTTCTGAACATGATCTCTAATAAAATGACATCTAATCTTGATAAGCTTGGTTCTGGAATGCTGCAAGGGATTTTTGTAAATATTGATGGAAATCTTCTGACTAAATTCACCTCAATAATCTTAGCTAAGGTGTCCATTCCTATGTGACCTAGCCTTCTAATCCTAATCCAACTATCATTGGAATAATTCATAACAAAACATTTTTCATCAGTATGTTCAAAAAAAATCATCCATATAAAAAATATAACTAATTTCTTTCCTATCTCCTTTGCACAAAATATTGCTATTCGAAATATCTTTAACCACATATTCATTTGATCTAAATATCACATTTCACACAGTTGACTTATACCAATTAGGTTATGCTTTAACACATCTACCAACAAAATATGTTTTCAATAGCAGGTTTGGCAGGGTTACCTCAATTGCCAATACAAACGATTTTACCCTTCTGGTTGTACACAACATAATGATATTTTTTTATTAACAATAAACTTTGTTGAATCTCCCGTCATGTGTCTCGAACATTCACTGTTGAGATATCATTGATCTTCCCGGGAAGAACAATCAACATGCAAAACAAAATCATGTAGCCTTCTTTGGTACCCAAACCTTTTGGGTCCTAGAGTTAGGTTTGGTTCCCTTAGGAACCTCTTGTAATTTAGGAGCTACTCTAGATTTGCTAAATTTTAGAGGACATACAAATGATTTATGTCCTACTTCATTACATGCATGACAGATAAATGATTTAACAAAGAAATTCTTATAAACTTTATTTTTATTAGATTTTTCGTATCTTATCCCTGCTTTGTCAAATGTCACTCTCTGACTTCCTAATAGCATATTCAGATTTTTGCTTCCATTAGTGAACTTAAGCACAATGTCATTCAAGTCCTTATTTTTACTTTTAAAATCGTTGGTCTCCTTTTCAAGCAGATTATATTCTCTAACATGCTTTTCAACTAAACATGCATTTTCCCTTTTTAACAAATTATATTTAGTCTTAAGCATACCAAATTGCTTAACTAAATCATTAAAAGCATTAATTAACTCACCATCATCAGATTCACTATCACTAGAAGAATTGCTTACCTCATTATCGTGTGCCATGAAGCAGAGGTTGGCGACTTCCTCATCCTCTGAAGATGTATCACTCTCACTATCATCCCAAGTAGCTTTCATAGCTCTCTTCTGAATTTCTTGGGATTCTCCTTTGCTTGTGGACACTCGGCCTTGATGTGTCCAGGCTTCCCACATTCGTAGCAAGTAATCTCCTTATCCATTTGAGGCTTTTCTCCCTTTGAGAATATCCTCCCATTCAATATTTTTCGTTGGAGAAATCTGCTGAACCTTCTTGTTATGAATGCAATCTCCTCATCATCCTCTTCTTGTTCGGATTCATCTTGTTTACTGGAGGAGGCTTTGAATGCAATATCCTTTCTTTTGGTGATTCCCTTGTCTTTAAGATCCTCCTTATCATTTGCTCTCATTGTTATTTCGTGCGTCATGAGAGACCCAATGAGCTCTTCAAGTTTGAGGACTTTTAAATCTCTTGCTTCTTGGATGGCTGTCACTTTAGGTTGCCATCCCCTTGGTAGACATCTTAGAATCTTCCTGACAAGTTCTTCATTTGGATATACTCTACCAAGCACTTTTAAACAATTAGTAATATTGGTAAAACGTGTAAACATAAAGTTAATGGTTTCATCCTTTTCCATAGAGAATAATTCATACTAATGAACTAACATACTCATTTTACTTTCTTTCACCTGATTTGTGCCTTCGTGTGTGATCTCTAATAGGTGTCAAATCTCTTGAGCACTCTCACACCCTTGTACTCTATTAAATTCATCTCTATTTAGAGCACAGTACAGTGTGTTTATTGTCTTGGCATTTAGACTCAAATTTTTTTTGTCAGAATCTATTAGCTCAGCTATTGATTTAGGAGTTCTAACTCCATTCTCAACTTCTACAGCCTGGAAAGGGCCGTTTTCAATTATGTCCCACATCTCAAAGTCCATAGCTTGAACGAAAATTTCATTCTAGCTTTCCAGTAAGCATAGTCGTTGCCATCAAAAAATGGTGGCCTAGAGATGGACTGACCTTCTGCATGTGTAGAATTTGTGTTGAATGCCATTGTAAGAATATCACAATATTTTCTAAATAACAACTTAGACAATATTCAACCTTGCTCTGATACCAATTGTAGGATCGTATTTGTCTAAGAGGGGGGCGGGGGGGGGGGGTGAATTAGACTTTTTAAATTTAATTTGTTAATCTAATCAATTTCTCTCTTAAGTTCAACTGATAAGAAAATAGCAAATAAACAAACAATAAAAGTGAGAGAGAGAGAAATTGACACCACAGTTTTTAACGTGGTTCGGCTAAGCTTGCCTACGTCCACGCTTCAAGGCTCCCCCTTGAAGATTCTTTCCTTCTCCTCACGAGAAAACAAGATCGAACTTCCCGGGCGTCGATCTACTGCCTTTACACTTTGATTGAACTTCACGGGCGTCAATCACAGCCTTTACACTTTGATTGAACTTCACGGGCGTCAATCACAGCCTTTACACTTTTACAATATGAACACAGTAAGCACACAGATACAATCTCTCAACAGATAAAACTCAAGTTAAAGTATAGAGAGATGTAGAAAATTGCAGAGTATATCTCAGTGTTCTGCTTGTTAGGGCTCAAAGATAATTTTTGCAAAAGGTTCATCTTCCGAGCTCTTTCTTCTCTTTTTATACTTTGTCTCTTATCGACTCTGAATCTTGAAATGCTCCATATCCGAATGTAGAAATTATATGACCGTTGGAGAAGCATTCGTACATCACTCGCTAGCCGTTGCATTCAGGAATAGCTTTCTCTCGCAGCCATTAATGGCGGAGTTAAAGCTTTGGACGACTGTCACTGTCGCTCTCGGTCTTTTAAACTTTGGCGCTAAGACTTTGGACGTTTGCGCCATTCCATTAATGTGGACAACTGTGTCTGATTCGTGAGTGTGGACGACGTTGTCTTTCATTGTCGTGGACGACTGCGTTTGTCGTTGTCGTGGATGACTGCATTCCCTTTGAGCATGGACGATAACCTTTCCTTTGATCGTGGACACAGCGTCTTCTCTTGAACGTGGGCGATAAGCTTTCCTTCGAGCGTGGACAATAAGATTTGACTTGATGATTGACTAATGAAGCCGACTTAAAGTCACCTGACATTCACATGGCAATATGGACGACTGATTTCTTCTATACTCTTCTGTCTCAGCCGTGGACGATTGAATCTAACTGAAAACACCACCTGACTTTCACGTGGACTTTGGACAATTGATTTCTTTTATACTATTCTGTCTCAGCCGTGGACGATTGAATCTAACACCACCTGACTTTCACGGGACACTTTAACATCCGATTGGACAATTGCGAAAGGCTTGACTGTGGACTATTGATTTCAGACTAAAAACATTTAACCGCAAAAACGTCAAAAACACAAAATACCCTTTTTAAAAGGGCATTTCCAGATAAATTTACTTATGATAATAAACCAACTTTATCGAATTAATTACAAGTTCACTTCACCAAATACAGGTTAATCATAATCATCCAGATTAAAACTTAATCATAAAAAATATAGTTATTTAAAAACACATTTAAGCTAATAGTAGCTTTATTACATCACTTCCCCTATTCTATTCACCAAAGTTTTTTTTTAATTTGAAATTTTTTATTAAAAAAATATTT
Organism: Begonia masoniana; assembly: GCA_022432975.1. Taxonomy (NCBI): domain Eukaryota; kingdom Viridiplantae; phylum Streptophyta; class Magnoliopsida; order Cucurbitales; family Begoniaceae; genus Begonia; species Begonia masoniana. Next base: position 4,490,037 of record CM039507.1, read on the forward strand.
TTTAATGGGAAAATAGGAATCGGAACTGAAATTTTTGTTTGGTTTTGGTCCGATCCTTCAAAAAATTTTGATGGTACCGGTTCTAAAAATTGAAAATCCAATATTATTGATCCGGTCCTAATTTTTCTCAAAACCGGACTGGACCGGAACACGTACACCCCTAGTCCTTCTACTCCTTCTCCTCCTCCTAAAATACAAAACCTATGACTTTTGTCACGGGTTTTTCCCCACAAGAGGACGGCTGGTGTAACGAACCCATTTCTCCTTAGTAAGATATTGTCCGCTTTGGGCAACCCTCGGCCCTCACGGATTTGTTTTCTATGAGGACTTCTCAGTCAGTCACCCAACCTAGTACTGCTCTCGCCGAAGCACTCTTAACTATGGAGTTCTTATGGAATCCGTTGCCAATTTTGCTCCGAAAACGCATTTACTATCTTGGGAGGGTTTCTTTACATATGTTTTATTTATATTTTTTCTCCAAGCGATGTGGGATTACTGCAACAACTATCAAAATACACCCCACCTCACTGGGGTCCGGCGTCCCCATCGGCTACATGTTGGACACAGGCTCTGATATCATTTGTAACGAACTCCTTCCTCTCCAGTAGGATATTGTCCGCTTTGGGCAACCCTCGGCCCTCACGGATTTGTTTTCTACGAGGACTTCTCAGTCGGTCACCCAACCTAGTACTTCTCTCGCTGGAGCACTTTCAACTACGGAGTTCTTATGGAATCTGTTGCCAATTTTGCTTCGAAAACACGTCTTACTATCTTGGGAGAGTTTTTTTACATATGTTTCAGCCATATTTTTCCTCCAAGCGATGTGGGATTGCGGCCACAGCCATCATAGCTAGTCCAAGGACCAGCCGTCCTCTCCCCCCTATATAAAGCTATGTCTTTTGGTTTTCAATTCACACCAAACTTTCAATACTCTATCGACTCTTTTCATTTTTCGGCGATATTTCTCCACGTTCATCTGCTAGGTATGAATTTTTTTTTTAATTTTATCATTTACTTTAGGGATTTAGAAAAAAACTCATATATAAGGTATTAAACCGAGATTAAATTTTTTATGACGTATTTTTTCTTCATTGTATTTTTTATTTGAAATTCTCTTAACAGTTTCTATCTAAATTCTAAAAATGTTGACATTTTATTTTATTTTTATTTATTTAAACATTTCTAATATTTTTTTTCTATATTAGCAACGACTATGTTCTTGATCTGGCGATATTTCTCTGCACTCACGGGCTAGGTACGAAGTTTTATTCTATTTTACTTTTATTAGATATTTATCTATTATACCATAGATAATTGGATCGCATCTGTTATCGTTTCTCGTACCGCGTATTAAGTGGTGTAATTGTAATGTGTAAGTAAGTTCTGTCTAAGAGACTGAATTTTAAGTGAGACCGTTTGTGATCCCTCTAGCCTTTTCTGGGAACTTACTTGGAAAGATAATTTTGTCTAGAAGATTGTCCAGTACAGTCTTTCCTAGAAATTATACTGATCAGTACTCTCCATGTTTTAACTTTTTGATTTAATTACTTTTATAGAATGTGAAATACAATTAATTTGCGACGACCATGAATTTTGATTCATGTAGAATTATTTATTTTTATTTTATTTATTTAAATATTTATAATATTTTTCTTTATATTCTTGATGACTATAGATTTCGATTCAAGTAGGTCAATTGATTTAGACAAGAGATTAACTAGTGATGCCGAAATAGATTAATATTCTGAAGGCATGCCTGCATATGGTGATCTATGAGCATTTGATCAGACAGATGCAAATGAAGAAACATTCGTCTATTCGACCTTTAAAACACTGGACGATGAGCTTTGTACACTAGTTGACTCAGATGACGAGGAGGTGGAAAGCAAACCCGTAAGAGAACAAATCTTAATGAGATTTTTTTTGGGTAGACAATATAGTTCTTTAGAAGAAATTAAAGAAGAAATATGCGAATATTCTTTGAAAAATGGTTATGGTATAAAATTCACCAAGAGTGAAAAGAGGCGACTGGCGGCTGAGTGTGATAATGGATGTGGGTGGCGACTGCATGCTTCGAAGTTGCAAGACCAGCTTACGTTTCAAATAAAGTCATTGGTCAATTCTCACACATGTTCAAGGAAACTTGATAATCGACACGCTTCAGTGAAATGAGTTACAAAGGAGTATTTGGATAGGTTCAAAAGTCACCCTACATGGGACATCAATTCTATTATCAAGACAGTGATGAAATATTTCACTGTTGACATTTCATCCAGTCTTGCCATAAGAGCAAGAAGCGTAGCTCGAACCCTTAACGAAGGAAAGTGCGACGAACATTACGGGCAACTGTGGTCGTATGCAGCCGAAATATGTAGATAAAATCCAGGTAGCACAGTAAAAATTGATGGTAACCCAGTGAGCCCTAATTTATTGAGATTCCAAAGATTTTATATGTGCATAGCTCCTTACAAGGCAGATTTGCTGCAGTGCGGTAAACCTGTTATCTATTTGGATGACTGTCATCTGAAATGGTCGTGTCCCGGCTAATTACTCACAACCGTCAGTATTGATGGCAACGATAGAATATATCCCGTTGCTTTTGCCAACGTCGAATCTGAGTGTGTGGACTCATAGACGTGGTTCTTGCAAATATTGAAGAATGACCTAAAACTGAATTGGGCCACGAGTGGACAATTGTTTCAGATCGATAGAAGCTATAATGCATTTCTATTTGTTATTTAAAATTTTGGGGCGTTATGGTAGTTATGTTATTTTATGCTGACGCTGTTTTTCGTTCAAATATTAGGGGTTTAAGAAAGCTGTTCGAGATGAATTCAGACAGGCTGAACGCCGTTTCTGCCTTCAACATATGTATGCAAATTTTAAAAACCTATTTCGAGGTAGAGCATACAGAGATGCGATGTAAAATGCGGTAAGGGCATACACGAATTCCCTTTTCGAGCATGAAATGAGGAAATTATGTCAGATTAGCTCGGAGGCAGAAGCATATCTTCGACGAAAAGAGCTCAAATATTAGGCTAGTCATGCCTTCTCTTCGATTCCCAAGTGCGATTTGGGACTAAATAATTTGTGCGAGTCTTTCAATACACTTCTATTGCTTGTCAGGGACAAACCGATGCTGACCATGTTCGAGATGATCCGAAAGCGCTTGCTGACTTGCATTGTGAAAAAATTTGAGAAGGTGGCAAATTTAACAGACCTTCTGTGCCCCCTGATAGGAAAAAATCTTGCGAAGCTAACAGATGCATCTGAAAATTAGAGTGCTCGGTTTGCGGGAGCTGTACAATTTGAGGCCAGCAACAGATACAAACAGTAAGTTGTCGACATGAATTTGTGTATGTGCAACTGTACTAGGTGGGAGCTTACTAAATCTCGTGTGTCCATTCCATTTTATGCATGCATAGCATGAGAGTGACACCGGAAAATTATGTGCATCGATGCTATCACTGAGCAATTTATCTACAGATGTACTCACACTATATGCAACCCGTGAGCAGCCAACTAATGTGGCCACTCGTAGAAGGTATGCACGAAATCCTCCCGCCCAAAAGAAAGCGTCAACCTGGTAGGCCGAAGAAGACAAGAGTGCAAGATGTCGAAGAGTCGTCAAACTTGAGAGTTGGTAAGAGGAACTCCACCTTGCAGTGTGGTATATGTCGACAGCAGGGGCATAATACTCGAACTTGTCCTAATAGAGGATCAATTTCAAGCGCTGCTTCGCAAGACATATTTATGGGCTTCAACACATACCATGGGATGCAGTTACCTTTCAATACATTTCTCCCATAAACACATTGTCATTATTTTTTATTGTACTTTCGTTTCATTATGCCGGTGGGTCATCGTCGTCTTCGTCGTTGCCGTTGTTCGCCTTTCAATGTTGAAACCTCTTGTTCATCTCTCTATAGAACTCAGCGAGATAATTTTGTGACTTAGTCACCTCTCTCTGAGACGCGATCACCTCACACTGTCCCACGACGAGCTCATCGACTCTACCTATGAGGAGCTAGATGTCACGCTGCTAGCTCTGTTGTATCTCAAGTACTTGTTGTAGGTGCTGATGGTGTGTCTGCTGCATTCATACATCTGCTAGTGGTGCGTCTGTTGCATCTGATAAACCTGCTGCAGATACTGCCTCGTGTCCCATCCACTAGCCTCTTCCTCCTAGGGGGCCAATGGCGGTGATGTGGTTTCATCCATCGGCGCTAACTGAGAGGTGGATGCCCCCTGATTGCTATTCAGCACCCAAGCGCCATCGACTTCAACGACGCTCATCCGTATCAATTGAGTCATGTCAAATACGTCGGTGTATCTAGGGGGTATTCTCTGCTCGCCAACCGGTAGCCGAATCCCAGCTCGCTCGATGATCTTCAGAATCAGTGCCCCGTACGGGAGATTCATCCTGGATGGCCGCCTGACCTCACGCATGTGACTTAAAATCAAGAAGTTAGGGTTAAAAAGTTTCATGTTGCACAACATCTCCATGACATAGAGGTCCATGCAGCTCACGAGATTTCGATGTCCTTCTCGCAACAGAAGGGTTTGAGCTAGCATGTTATAAAGAACTCGATCTCTAACATTCAAATCTTTCGATCGTGGCTTCACGAATGCCCCAATGTTAGAATTGCAGTGAATTTCTCGTAGGAACTCTACTCCCTCGAGCAATGTGAAAAAATGGCAGTCTCGGGAAACATGTTAATATTGCTCCGCCCCTTCGATAACAGATGTGATCCAATTATCTACGGTATAATAGATAAATATCTAATAAAAGTAAAATAGAAGAAAACTTCGCACCTAGCTAGTGAACACAGAGAAATATCACCGGAGCAAGAAAATAGTCGTTGCTAATATAGAAAAAAATATTAAAAATATTTAAATAAATAAAAATAAAATAAAATTTCCACATTTTTAGAATTTAGATAGAAATTGTAAGAGAATTTCAAATAAAAAATACAATGAAGAAAAAATACGTCATAAAAAATTTAATCTCGGTTTAACACCTTATATATGAGTTTTTTTTTTAATCCCTAAAATAAATAATAAAATTTAAAAAAAATAGTTGTCGCTAATATAGAAAAAAATATTTAAAATATTTAAATAAATAAAAATAAAATAAAATGTCCACATTTTTAGAATTTAGATAGAAATTGTTAAGAGAATTTCAAATAAAAAATACAATGAAGAAAAAATACGTCATAAAAAATTTAATCTCGGTTTAACACCTTATATATTAGTTTTTTTTTTAAATCCCTCAAGTAAATAATAAAATTTAAAAAAAAAACTTCGTACTTAGCAGGTGAACACAAAGAAATATAGCCGGAACAAAAAAATAGTCGAGAGAGTATTGAAAGTTTGGTGTGATTTGAAAACCAAGAGGGAGGGCTTTATATGGGGGGAGAGGACGACTAGTCTTCGTTTCTCATGTTTTGTAAATCTGATGTCAAATCCGTTAACCAAAACATAATTGGCGACTTTGTTCTTAATTTCAGCCAATGAGTTGAATGTGTCACCCAAACATACTTGTAAATAGTTTGTTGCTTGATTCTGCTGTGTTTGCTGCATGCATCATATAATCAGTTTCAACGACTGAAAGATTTTCCTCAGATAAGAAGGCTGAAACTGATGAAATCAGAATATGAATCGCAGCCCTTGCTTAACCAACAGCTGCCTCATCTACATGAATTGGATCCCCCGCTTCACCAACTTGAGGCCACTATCAGACTCTGATGAATCAGATGACTCATCATTTCTAGCACTTTCTTCCTAGTCAAATACGTAGATGTCTTCATGGTCTACATACATATGAATACGACGTTTGTTATCCAACGCCCCAACCATCTGAAGTACGTCATTATTGGACTTCACCTTTCGCAATCCGTTTCCCAATCCTAATGGAGGCTCCACGTAATACAAAGTCTTCCATACGTCAGCTCTGACATTTACGGCCATGTCTACAACCACAAAAATTGATATCCTTATCCACATCAATATTCGTCATTGATGCTTTATCTCCACCCATGTACTGTAAATCTTTTTTCTGGATAAACTTCCCTCCATAGTGAAAGTCAATAGAAAATGTGTTCATCTTCTTCCCTGCAAAATAAAAGAGAAACAATTATGTTTTTCATATACAGTTCAACAAAATAATTATGAAAAAAAATTGTTTATACCAGAAACCAAGTGAAACAACTATGTTTTTCAAAGTTGTTTATTAGAAAAACTATACAAAGTGATCTGGAAAACATCAAATTCACAACAATGTCCACGGTCCACAAAGATAAGAATTACAAGTTTAGCATGCTTGAACATTAATGGCACATATTTGTAACATTTTAGACCAGAAAATGTACAATCATCAAAGTGTATTTTCAATACTAGTTTAGCATGTTCTTCTAACAAAAACGGCAAGCTAACCGTGAGAAAAACAGGACATGAAATTCAGCATACTCTCTCAAGTTTAGCCAATTCACAGAAGTGTCAAAAACAAGATATGTAGCAACAAATTATAGCAATTGAATTATGCAACAATTTTATCCAAACAGAAACAGAATTGCATCCAAGAACATAAAAGAATTACAGAGGTTCAAAATCAAATTGCAACAAATTATATGCCAAGTTAAACATGAAATTGAAATATCAAAACAACAAGCAATTTTTTTTTTTTTTTTTTTTTGAAAACAACACACTATCCAGGAAAAAAAACAAAAAACTACTATCTCTAATTTTTTTTGTTCTAGCCCAAACAACCATCATCATCTCTGATTAATCAACCAACCGATCAACAAAAATTAACTCTAATTTATAAACCAACATCCAAACATTAAGCATCCAAGTAAAAAACAATCAGTCCTAATTTTTACTTTCACAAAAATTACACAATACAATATATACAGTGAGGAGTGAGGACAATAGCATAGAGACAGAGCACGGAGATAGAGCCAGAGATGGAGACAGAGCTTTGCGTCTTGCGAATCTGAGGACTCGATCACCACGAGAGTCGGGAGCAGGACGCTGGGGATGGGAGTTGCTCGGGAGTTGTGAATCAGACTTCGAGTCTCGCTAGTCTCTCGAAGTTGACGCCCAGGAGTCGGGAGTTCTTGAGTCGAAGCTTCAGTCTTCAGACTCTAAACTCTGAAGTTCAAAGTTTGAATTAACTGAGGGTTCAACTGAACCGTTCAGCAAAAATCGGTTTTACCCACCCTAATTCAAAACAGACGCAGGACAGGGGCATATCGAGTAGTAAAATAGGGCACATGACGAAAACGTGCCATTTGAACAAAAAATGGGACAGTAGGAGGTGAATTGCCTATTATCCATACATTATGGTTGTTTTTTGTCATTATCAAAGTTTACGGTGAAAATTGCCCTTTTCATCATAGCCCAAATTGCACTTCACCAAAAAAAAAGGAAAAATGTGATTTTTCCTACGCTACGAGTCTTCTTCATCTAAGAAAACAAGAATACACTTGTCGCTACCTTCCTCACTGAGGATAAGAAGAAACACAAGTTTCAGCTGTCATCGCCTAAGAGAGGAGCAACCTAAGGTTCTAGCCTCGCCGTCGATTGTCGATCAGAGAGAGGGAAGCTGCGCCATCCGTCTCCGCCATTTCTCTACCACTGATGAGTATCCACGGCGTAGGAAGAAAAAGAAAAAGAAGCTGCCACTGTCGGCCGCGTTCAAAGGACAAGATCCATCGTGCAGAGAGTCTGATCGACCTTCTATCAGAACTGGTCACCACGCTAGCAAAGAAGTGCGTGACGAAGACGCTACACTAAAAAATGCCTTGCACTGCCTCTGCCTGCAATCTTCGTTCTTCATAGTTGCTTCTGATTAGTAAAACTGAGCTCCTATTTTCAGCTATCCTTCGCCCACAAGTCTGCGTTGTTGTTCGCACATAAAGCATAATTTTGCAAGGGTGACATTAATTTCTCAAACTTGATTTCACGATCAAGTGACAATCCCAGTAAGTCATCTAAGAAAACCTCTAAGAAGTCTCGAACTACCGGAATATTTCAAAGTTCCACCTCACCTTGCCTTTGAACGTCTATTACATGGGCCAGAAATCCGATGCATCTTGACTTCATTAGCTGTTGAGCTTTTAAGGAAGATATAACAGGCATACTGTGTTTCCTTGGTAATGCTTGATAGGAGAACTCTACCTCGTTCGGGTGCTTAAACGACACTAGCCCGAACCTGTAGTTGATGGTGGCGTAATGTCTAAACAGCCAGTCCATCCCCAGAATAACATCGTATCCCATCATACCGATGACGATAAGGTTGGCATACAACTTCTGGTCTCCTACTGACACTATATCACCCCGTACAACCTGTTCGGAGTGCATAAACTCTCCAGACGGTAGCATAATGCTGTAGGGCTGATCTGACGGCGTACTACAAAACTCCTGTCTAACTACGAAGTCCATTGCCACAAACGAATGGGTGGCCCCCGTGTCCCACAAGGTATAAGTAGGTGCATCGCATATTGAAATTGTACCTTTAATTGCTGTATGTTGAGCGGCATCATCAACATCCTCCATCATTGCAAAGACTCTAGGTACGGTCTGATTCGGTCTCGTGTCGGGTATTGGGTAATCTCGAACGTGATGACCTTCTTTGCCACATTGAAAACATTGGCCGGTTATGAGTCTGCATTCTCCTCTATGAATTTTCTGGCATCGTGGGCATGCTGAAAGTTGAGGAGCCCCCATTGGTCTCTTTCCCTTGTCTTGATAGGTGGCGGTCTCATTGGGCCTCTTAATTCCCCTGTTCTGTTGCTATTGAGGTTGTAAATTTTGACCCCGTTGTTGTTGTTGAGGAACATTCCGAATAATCCCTCTCGGTTGATCTCTCTGTCTCTGAGACTTCGCTTCTAAGGCCTCCAACTGATAGGCCTTGGCCACCACTTTTGTGTACAGTGCCTCATCAAATCCCCCATATGAAATCCCTCGTAAGAGGTCTAGCTTCAAACCCTGAATAAATTGGTGCACCTTGTTTTCGTCAGTGGCCACCAAATGAGGTGCATAACGGGATAAAGATTCAAACTTCTGAACATATTCGGCCACCGATCCATACTGTCGTAGCCGAGAGAATTCTATCATCTTCTCCTTCTTCACACTTCTATCAAAATACTTCTCATAGAACATTCGCTTAAATCCCTCACAGCTTAACGCCACCGTTGTTGCTTGGATAGTGTCCCACCAAAATCTTGCATTCTTGGTGAGCTGATACGTGGCACATAGAACCTTCTTATTTTCTTCCACCTCAGCGCATCTAAACATTCTCTCTATCTGCCGGACCCATTCCTCAGCGTGAGTTAGGTCAGTAGATAGTCCATCAAATGTAGGCGGCTGGAGTCGCCTGAATCTATCCCCACCGATGTCGCGTGGAGCATTCCCTTGATTGTTATTGTTATTCTCGTTGTCTTCTTGGGCCATCAGGCGTTCCACCATGCAGGATTGTACACCCACCAGCTCGGTTAATCCATCAATGGCACGAGAACTCTCGCTCGATTCATCCTGTTGTCCTCTCATCATCTCTAAGAAAATCCTATAAATAGAATAACCTAATTTAATAAACAGAACTTTTACGGGAATTTAAACACTTACAGTTGGTGGAGCGATCTCACGTGGCGGGTTGTGCAGTCAGACAGTTTTACAGAATCTATTTTAAAACCTTGTTCTCTCTGATACCATAATTGTGACAGCCCGAGACCCTATTCCGATCGGAATCCGAGAGCCAAGCCATCACTCCGGGGCATAACAGAAAAACACAAACTATATATATATATTTTTGAAACTTTTAGAACGTTACCGGGAGAAGAAACCTTCTCTGGAAATGAGACTAGATGATATATGTATAAAACTGGATTACAATTATAGTTCGAAGAACAGAAGACAGAGGACTTTTATAAATCGAACCTTTAAAACTTCTCAAGGAGAGAAAACTTTCTCTGGATTTTCAAAACTGGGAGCTAATTTATAACCGGATCACAGAAGTGAATAACAGAAGAGTCTGGAAGAACAGAGAACAGAAAGGGAGGATGAGAATAAATAAACAGAATAAACATGAAATAAAGGCGGAAAAACATAGGCAGAAAACTGGCGGAAGAAGTGGATTTTAAAGAAATGTGAACAGTGGCAACGGTGGATGTGAATAAAACAAAAGTGTACAGTGGCAGCGGTGGATGTGAATAAAAAAAAACTGTACAGTGGCAGCGGTGGATGTGAATAAACAAAGGCAGCAGTGGATATGAATTTTGAAAGGAGCGATGGATATGAATACGACAAAAATGAACAGTGGCACCGGTGGATGTGAATAAGACAAAACAGATGACGTCAGGCGGAAGATGTAATTGTAAAAACAGCGGTGGATGCAATTTTAAACGGGCAGCGGTGGATATGATTTTACAAGTAGCGGTGGACGTGATTTTTAAAACGGGTAGCTGTAGAAGTGAATTTAAAGCAGCGATGGACGTGATCGGAAGATGTAGTTTAAAAGGGCAGAATTTGACAACTTTTAACAGGATTACATAAAAACAGAAATTGTGAAAACAGAAAGTGTGAAAACTTCACACTTCAGAAAAACGATTCACAACATGATTTTGGGCATATCAAGAAAACACGAAAGAATTCTAAGGAAACAGATTACATGGATAACTCTAAAACCAGAGATAATCCATGCACACCCTAAAAGAGAAATATTCCAAACAATTTCAGAATACTTCAGAATATACACAACTGTCAAATACAGAGTTTTTAAAACTTAAACATCAGAACTTATACATTGTTTTAAGATCTGGAAGACTGTACAGAACTCGATATACATTACCAAAACTTCACCAGACAGGGGTTTTCAAACATCAACACCAATTCTATGCACCGGTTTAAAATTTCAAAAGTTATACAGGACTTGACATAATTTTAAAATACCCTCACAGAAACAGAATGTGTCTAGCTGCAGCAACCAACCCTTATGAGCTCAATCCGCCAACTACATCAAATCATCATCTTGAGGCACAAAGTCCTCATCCACGGTTTCAGTACCTACATCAGAGAGCTCACCTATGAGTCTAAAACTCAGTAAGAACATATAAATGCAGTGATGCATATGCTATGCATGAACTTTCAGAAATACGGTGACAGTACAATACATTACGTTTCAGTGGCAGAGGGGTATAAGTGGGGCTTATAGGGGAACTGGCAAGTGCATGACAGGCACATAACAGATTTACAGAACAGAAACAGAACAGAACAGTAGGCCAGTCCCCGTCCCGCACTTAACCAATACATTACAGTCAGATTTTATCTTTCTTAACTTCAAAACCATGCACAGAAAACTTTTGCATGTCTTTCAGAAAAATCGTGTATGCATGAGCATTTACAGTGCTTAAACATAAAATAACAGACAACGGAAATATTACAATAGAACGTAATGTGTGACACAGATAACTCAGAACTTAACTCTAACTTTCTCTACCTGAAACCACCAGACATAAGAAATACCTAGTATCTCCGTGATATAGGGCCTTAAGGGCCAACCTACGGATATGAACTCACCTGTTTGCTGTAGAGTTGATAGTCTTGAACGTCTCGGTTATGCACGGACCTAAAACATGCACGTAGAGAAAATAAACAAGCTGCAAATGCTAACAAATAACTTGTAGGATATGCTCCTAACTCCATTCAGGCTTTTAGAAAACACACCAACATGTTTTCATGCAATAACAACGAGTTTTCTCCAAAATATCACAAACCCTAAACTTCAACAAAACTGTCATTTTAACCTGTCCAGACACGTTAGCATAAGCAGATGCTTACTGATGTGCCAATAGGCCCAAAGGCCCAATCCATATCCAAAGCTCATACTACTTATTACTTGCTCACTAATGACCTTATTTCTTTTGCAGGTAATGGACTCAATGGAGGCTTGGAGCGGAAGCCCAATTCACATGGCAATGATCAACCTCATCACTTAACCTCTTGGGATGCACGAGATGAAAAGAATCAGCTGGATTAGCAGAAGCGGGAATTTGTCTTCCCGGAGACAAATCTTGTAATTTATTTTATGTTGGTTTTCTTTAAACAAACATTAGTTTTATTTTATGTTGTGGCAAAAACCATTAGCCCTTAGAGTTGTATGGTGGGTAGCAAATTTGGGTTAAAGTGAATCATCTTGATGTGGGAGGCCCAACCCATTAGAAGACAAAATTGAGAAGAAGCACACAATGAACAATTGGTAGTGGACACAAGGATTGATGACGTGGCACAAGGAGGGCACTTGATGACATTTGTAAGGGAGGAAGCCTCACCATTGGATGAAGAAGCAAGGACAAGAGGTAGTGCTCACAAGGATTGATGATGTGGCACAAGGAGGATGCTTGATGATATTTGTAAGGGAGGAAGCCTCACCATTGGATGAAGTACAAGCACAAATAATCTTGGCCACCCATCATCACACTCATCCAACGGTTCACATTCAAACTTACAAAACCCTAGCTACCCTAGGATCTCTATTTAAGCATCACACTTGGCCATTGTATGGGTCTTTTTGCCAAGCTTGATACAATTGAAGTATTTCATTTAGACTAGTGTCTAGAGAAAGTCTTCTCCCAAGGGTTGGTGCCATTAGAAATCCCACCAAGGGTTGGTGCCCAAGGTAAGTATCGGTTTGCTTAAACCGATTGGAGAGATCCTCCATTATTTACAAGCTTGTGGTGGCTTGTAAATTCTTACCCTTCCCTCTTCCCCACCTCCTTGAGGTTGGATCCATAAGAGGAAGGTAAAACCATACCCAAAGACCGGTTTTCTTCTCTTGGAAGAAACATTAGCCGAGAGGTCTTCCATACCTCTATCGGCCGGTTCAGGGCTTCAACATTTTTTCTTCCATTTTTTTTACTGAATATTTTTAACACTTCATACGAACTTCATCTTCTACATCTTAGCTTCATTTTCTCTGAAGAAATCGTTTCCATTCGAACATTTTAATGCTTCCGTTTCTGCTCATATATTTTATTGCTCTCGGGTTAGCCGACCAGTGAGCAACCCTTACTATTTGGGTGATAACTCGCTCATTTTCAGGTCGTTACCCATCACTTACCTTAGGCAGAAACATAAGAAAAATCAAGGAAGATCGAAGGTGCTTCGATGGGTGATTTTTGTCTGGAAGAGAGGAAATAGAGAGGAAGGGATGAGTGTGAAGGTTCACGTAGAAGAGAGGAGAATAGGTAGGTTTCTCAGCAAGTTATAGACATTTGGCAACCATCCATTGGCTCCCTTCCACAAACCTTAATTCCTTCCCAATTTACCCCTCCATGCATTTCTAACTAATGGTTTCGTTCACTCATACATTAGTTTAGTTTTTATCCCATTATCCAAATATACATATTTATATGTATATATATATATATAATTTCCATCGATTTGGTTTCCAACAAAACGTTCATTGTATTAATACCAAATTAATCCCACATAATGATTCAGGGAGAAATTACATAGGCAAAAATGCCGGGTGTTACAGTTGTTGATTTATGGTTAAAGTTTGAACATTTGTGTATTAGGAAAACTCTAACGAGTAAGCTGCATTTAAAGCAATGTTTATATTCTCATCAGTTGACGAAAAGGTAGTTCAGTTGTAGAACACTTAACTGCATTCAAGGAATCATTTTCAAATTTAGAGACTATGAGATGCAAATATGATGAGGAGGATTTGATGTTGATTCTACTATCCTTGTTGCCTGCTTAATATGGTGCTTTCAGAGAGACTATTTTGTGTAGTTGGGATACTTTAAATCTAAAAGAGGTTTATGGTGCCTTGTTATCAAATGAAACGATGAAGCATATTGTTGTTGGATCCGAGTCTCTATGAGAGGGACTCGTTATTTGGGGTAGAATAAGATAGTCAAACAGCAAAGATAGTGATAAGGTTCAGGGTGCGAAGGCCATATCAAAATCAAAGAATGGAGATAAAACCTGTTACTAGTGTCAGAAGAAAAGACACATTAAATCTGAGCGCTAAAAATCACAGAATGAAAAGAGAGATGCAAAGAAAGGAAAACAACTGATGGCGTCACGTGAAATTGTTGCAGAAGAAGAAAATTATACTGATGGGGATTTTCTAATTGTGTTAGAGGGAAACTCAAAACCAAACAAGGATTGGATTCTGAATACAACTTGTTCGTTCCATATGAGTTACAATCGGAAGTTGTTTTTGAAATGAGACCGTTTCAAAAGCTGTTGTGTTGATGAGAAATAACACACCTTACAAAGTAGCTGAGATTGATACCATAAGAATCAGGATGTCTGATGGAGTTATGAGGACACTGGATAATATGTGTCATGTTCCTGAGTTGAAAAAGAATATGATCTCGTTGAGTACTCTGGATGCGAAAGGCACAAGTACAATGTTGTAGATGGAGTTGTGATGATCAGTAGGAGTGCTCTTGATGCACTTCCAAACTTAAGGACGAAATACAACAAAAACCGCAACACAAGCGCTATTCGATAAACCTGGTTCTAGCTGGGAAATACCCCAAAATAACTAGTATATAAATCTTAATCAAATGAAGTCCAAATGATCTGAAAATTTAACAATATCTGAAAAAAAATATGAATGAAATTCTCTTAAAATTTCATGGCTAAATTCGCCGTGGACAAAAAGTTATGTAAGAAACAAACTCACAAAAAACTGTTTGGTGAAAATCTGCTAAGTGGCCGAGAAAGGCTGAACTTCACAGTTTGCCAACTTCTTCAATTTGTGACCAAATGAGCTGAAAATTTAGGATGTCCTTACTTGATAAGTGGATGAAACACCCTGAAAAGGTCAAGGGTTGAATCATGGAGGATAAAAAGATATGGAGGCATAGGTGCTTGCTGGTCCAAAAAGGTGATAAGTGTGCACCTCTCGGTTTGTGGCTCCTCTTGAAGATGAGCACGCCAACTTGGAAATGGATGAGAGTTTTTACCTTTTTGCTGGGTATGTTACCTTCAAGAGAAGGTAGAAAAAGGCAATAATAAGAACTTTCCAAAATACTCACAAAATGGAAAGCAATTGCAACATCTTTGCTCTGATATAACACACCGAGGAAGAATGTCAATTTGAAGACCCGAGAGACTTCAGATTTTGGGGAAGCAAAGCTCCAATTTAATTCAACCAAGCATGGCTACTGTAGCAGAAAAACGAGGTTTAAATACCCTTTTCTAAGTACAATTAGGGTTCAACCAACAAAAAGGAGAAGAGAGACTCTGGAAGGGGGAGGTAGTTGGCCACCTCATTGGCCGAGTACAATGTGTACTTTATGTTTCTCTCTCCCACGATCAAGGGACCTCTACATTCAAATTTTGCAGCGAACACTCCCTCCCAAATATGTTCAGCCATGCATGTAACAAAAACATGAAAATAAACTAAGGTTTTTGGAAAAGAAAAAGAAATTGTTCTCGGTTACATCTAGAGATGTTAAACGAGCGAGTCAGACTGAGCCGAGCTGAGAAAGAGCTCACCGAGCCTGCCGAGCCGAGCCTGCCGAGCCGAGCCTGTCGAGCCGAGCCTAACGAGCTGACCCTAAAAAATTTTCAACCCGAGCCAGCTCGCGAGCCACGAGCCTAAAAAGCCGAGCCAAGCCGGCTCAACGAGCGTAACGAACTGAGCTTATATAGATAAAATTATTTTATATAAATATATTATATATTTTATTAATCTTTTATTTATTAAAATTATAATAAATATTTATTATATTAATGATAAAATATAATACATATTTAGTCGTGTAAAATATAAATAATGGAAATCTTTAATTAATACAAAAATGACATTTAATTAAAAAAAATGGTAGAAAACAAATATATGAAAAATATAACATTCATTATGAATTTGACATTTGCATCACTACAAATTAGACACATCACAACTAGGTTGGCACTCATCTAATTGTAAATCATGTGCAAAATGTCAAAAAAATTACAAATTGAAAAAATACTTCAAAATTTAAATTACAATGCTAATCTTTAACATCCAAATTTTTAAAGTCTTCAAGTATTTCGTCTTCTCGTTGTTAGTTTCTCGTAATGGCGTCATTACAATCCTTCATGCAAATGAGTGCCTCCACAAGATCGGGTACAAGTCGTCCTCGACGTTCATCGTACACACGTTCACCTGCACTAAAAGTAAACTCTGATGCTACGGTAAATATTGGAGGTGTTAGTAAATCACGTGCCATTATAGAAAGAATAGGATGTGGTGGAAAATATTTTCCACCAATCTAAAATATCAAATTTTTCTTCGCGAGAAAATTGATATCAAATGTCAAAATAAATTTATAATTCATTTTGCATAGAACTAGAGTAAACATCTGTATCTAAATGATTCAAAATATCATGAATATCAAATTGTGAATCTACAATATTTTCACCACCACTACTTGAATTAGCATGTGAAGAAACACGTGAATGACTAACATTAGAATATTTAAATTCATAAGAAGAATATAAACTAGTAATTCCATATGTTATTTGATTCATAGAAAATAAAAAAGAAGTTCGTAAATTATTAAAAATTTTATTAATTATGAAACATACTTCTCTTAACTTATATCTAGGATCCATTATACACATGCATAACCAAAAATATGAGGAATGTCAAGTCAATATTTTTTAAATTTTGTTTCCATATTATTAAGTATATCTCTAAATTCATCTATAGGTCGATATTGTGCAAAATTACACGTTAAGTTTATAAAAATTGGGAGAACAAGATGAGAAGTGAGATAATAAATTCCCGAACATTCATTTGTAGCATCATAAAATGGTTTTAAAAATTCAAGAAATATATTAGCTACTTTTCAACTAGATTTATCAAGATTAATACTTTGTGTTTTCTCACTAATAAAAGCACAAATAACTCGTTAATATGGCCTAGTATTTTCCAACATTAAATAAGTAGAATTCCACCTATTATCTACATCGATTTTTAATTTTTGTGGTTTAAGTTGAGCAGCTTTACAAAAATTTCTATATTTTTGTTGCCTCGAACTAGATCCAATTATATAAGAAATTGCGGATCTAATTGATTCAATATGAGGCGAAATATATGTCATACCATCCTTAACGACTAAATTTAAAATATGACAAACACATCTCATATGGAAAAGAGAATCGTGAGTTGTATCTAATTGAAAATAATTTTTAAAATGAGAAATAGCAGAACCGTTAGCACTAGTATTATTAAGCGTTATGCTAAATATTCTATCTCGAATGAAATATTATTGCATTATCGTAACAATATATCTATAAATTGTAATACCAGTGTAGGGATATTCACAATTATGAAATCCTAAAATTCTTTTATTTAATTGCCAAGAGTCATCAATAAAATGAGAAGTTACAACAACATAGCCTATAGAATTATGTGCACTCTATAAATCAGAAGTGATACAAATAGACATTGAAGGTGTAACACCCGGTATTTTCCGTGTAATTATTTCCCCGAATAATTAAGCGGGATTACTTTGATATTAATGTAATGACTGTTTTTAATAAAGTTGTCGATGTGATTAGTCGAACGAGGGTGATTCGTGAGACCGAATCGATTAACTAAATAATGTTTTGGTTAAAAACTAATGGAAGGGCAAATTAGGAAAAAATTAAGGTTGGTGGGAGGGAACTAATGAATGTTTGACACTTGGCAAACTTGTTGGAGAAGCCAAGCTACTCTTCCTCTCTTCTCTTCCTCCTACGTGAATCACTCTTCTCTTCTTTCCTCTTCTCTGTTTTCTCTCTTCCAGACAACCTAGACAAAACTTCAAAACTCCACTTCTCCTACTTTCTCCTGTTATCTCCAGTAAAGGTTCGCGAACCAACGTTGTTGTGCGCGCATAGCTTGCTGCATTTCGGACAACAGGTAAGTTCATACGTATAGGTTTGGCCCTTAAGGCCCTACAATACGGAGGTACTAGGTTTATGTTGTCGAGATTTCTGTTGGGTAGTTAAACCATAGGTTATGTTTTAGGTTAAGTGTATTCTGTTTTATAATCTACTTATTCTGCTTATTATTCTGTTGCCTGTCTATGAATGTTCATGCATACACGTTTTCTCTGAAAGTCATGAAAAATGTTTTCTGTACACTGTTTGAAGTTAAGTAAGATAAAACCTGTAATGAAATGTATGGTTAAGTGTGGATGAGGACTGGCATCCTGTCATGTACTCCTGTTATGTCCTGTTGTGGCATGTACTCCTGTTGCGCCAGCTCTTCTTCCCACTTATACCTTCCTGTCCAGTATAATGTAATGTAATGTAATGTAATGTTCATGTATTTGAAAAAGATTCATGCATAGCACGTTCATCGCTCTGCATTGTATGTTCTTGCTGAGCTCTAGGCTCATAGTTGAACTCCTTATTGTAGGTATGGACCCTCCAGATGAGGACATTGTACCTCAGGATGATGAGTTGATGTAGTTGATGAATCGAGCTCATGGGGTTTGGTTGCTGCAGTCGGACAAAAGTTAATCCTGTGAAAAATGTATTTTTGAAAGTTATGTCCAGTCTTGTACAGTTTTTTTTGAAATCTTAAAACGATGTATAAATTCGTGTTTATGTTTTGAAACCCCTGTTAGGTGAATTCTGGAAATCCATGTCAAGTTATGTACAGCTTCTGAGATTTTAAAACAATGCTTAGGTATTGTGTTTATGTTTATTTTTAAAACCTCTGTCTCAGTTGATTGTGTATTTTGAAATATTCTGGAACTGTTTGGAATCTTTTCCTTTTAGGGTGTGCATGGATTATCTCGGGTTTTAGAGCTATTCATGCAGTTTGTTTTCTCGAATCTCCGTCATGTTGTCAAGTATGTTGTTTTAAAACTATGTTTTGAATCGGGTTTTTAGTAAATTTTGAAGTTTTATGTCTTCTGTTGTTCTGTCTTCTGTTTATATGTCATCCTGTTAAATGTTGTCAATTCTGTCATCCGCCCAGTTATCCGCCCCAGTCATCCGCCCCAGTCAAAGTCTATTCTGTCATCCGCCCCAGTCAAAGTCAATTCTGTCATCCGCCCCAGTCATCCGCCCCAGTCAAAGTCAATTCTGTCATCCGCCCCAGTCATCCGCTCCAGTCAAAGTCAATTCTGTCATCCGCCCCAGTCAAAGTCAATTCTGTCATCCACCCCCAGTCATCCGCCCCAATCATCCGCCCCAGTCAATTCTGTCATCCACTCCTGTCATCCACCCTTGTCATCTACTGTAAGTCTTCCACTGTATGATTTACAGTTTATGTTTAATTATTTCACTTTTATTTTATTTTATGTCATCCTTTTTAAATGTCCGTGAGTTTTAAAAAGTCGAAAAAAAAATATAGTTGTCCCCGTTTTCTGTAAATGTCCCGGAGTGACGGCTCGGTTCTCGGATCCCGATCGGGTCCGGTTTCGGGCTGTCACAGAAGGGGCACTTGAAAAAAATGTAATTAGTTTATTTTTCATATTATTAAACATTTTAATAATATCAATTCTAGTTGTACTTCTAGGAACACATTTAAAATTAGGACTAGCATATTCTTTTATAAAATTTTCAAATTCAATACTATCAGTGAACGCTAAAGGTAACTCACACTGTGATACAAGTTTTGCTATTCCTTCTCTCATTTTATTTTGTGAATACAAAAAAGTGTCACTACCACTAGCATTTAATAATCTTTGTGCAGGGTCTCTAACTTGCTCGTTTAAGTGACACTTTTGATAATGCCTATTTAGTGAGGTAGTTAAACTACCAGAAATATATGCATAATTTTTAATACAATATTTGCATTGAGCTCTAGATTATACTTTTCCACCAATTTTAATCTTTTTCAGTACAAAATGTTTCCATACTTCAGACGTTTTGTTTCTTTTTCTTTTTCTTTTTTTTTTTTTTTTGCGGTGATGAAGTAGATGTGAATGCTTGTGTAGATGATTGCCCTATTGAAAATACAGGATTTATTTCCCTAATTTCTTCAATATCATCATCAATATTATAATTACGCGAATCCATAACTAAAAATAAATTTTTAAAATAAACTTCAAATAAGAAAATGATACCACAAAACCAATGTCCAACAAAAGCTTGTATGTGGTGTGAATTGATCAACTCAGGTATACGAAACCTACAAAAAACTTAATGTAAAAAAATTTAGTTAGTATAACTATAAGTATAATTAAAAATTATGTAAATATATATAAAAAAATAAACTAAATTTTACCTTGTTGAAGCAAATTGAAGAATGGATTGAGAACAAATTGAGTACAAATTGATTGAGAGCACTTTAAGGTGTAAATGAATTGAGAGAGATTAAGAGAGATTGAGGTGAAACAAAATGAAGGAAGGAGGAAGAATTTATAGAAAAAATAGAGTGAACGGGGAGAGAGAGGTCGAGAGTCTGAAGAGAGTGCTCTGCTCAGAGCAATGGTCATAAGACCGTTACTGAGAATCTCAGCCTGAGATTGCTCTGAAGCTCTCAAAGCAACGGTCTTGTTACCGTTGCTGAGAATCTCAAGCTTCTCAACAACGGTCATTAGACTATTGCTTGAGAGAGACTGAGAGAGAAAGAAAGAAGAGGGCACTGGCCTCTGGCAGCCGGCAGGAGAGGAGACTGGAGAGACAAAAGTGAGGGGAAAGGGAACTGCCGAAGCCGACCTGAAGGGTAGACCCAGAACTTCAAAGCCGATCGTACTGCTGAAGGGGGGGACGACCGACGGGAACAACGGATTTTAATTTAGGCTTAGGGTTCATCAAAAATTTCATCAGTCTTGTGCTCGGCGGGCGGCAGCTTGGGTTGGATGAAGAAGATCTGAAGATAGTCGTACTCGTCGTCGTCGGTAGATGTCGGAGGAAGACGAAGACGAGGCTGTCCATGTCCAGTGTAGAGGCGTCGGATAGGGCCCTAAGCTGGGCGTCGGAGAGGGCATCAGAGAGTCGAAGACTGTTGATTGTTGGGTGTCGAAGAGGGCTCAAGGCCCCGAGCTGGGCTTGACTGAGCCAGCTCACACGCAGGCTCGTTGAGCCCGATCATCAACGGGCTCGCGAGCCTGGATGGTCGAGCTCAGCTCGGCCCATCTGTGTTACCCGGGCAAAGCCTGCTCGTTACTGTAGCGAGCCGAGGTTGGCTTGGCCCGCTTGCCAACCCGCCCGCTTAACATCTTTAGTTACGTCAATTGTCAAAAGGAGGACAAACTTCTTCTTCAACTTGAGGTGGCCGAGGGTGGGCTCCTATGTTTGCAAAGTGGCTTGATCTCTCCAAGTCTTGTGCTTCATTGTCCTTTACTTCATCAAGGAGGAAATGAGAGAGGTTGCATCCTTCAAGTGCTTCACAAGTCGGGTACTCCTTGGTTCTAGGAGAACCGCCCTTTTCTTTGCTTGTTTGTTTGTACCTAGTGACTTTAGATTCCCATGAGCATGTCCTACAACACGAGCAAATAAATTAGTTAAAAGTTTGGCTTGAAGTTGTCTTGGCACATCAGCTCTCGTCTTGTTAAAGAAACACACGAGGTCTGCAAATTTGTATGTGTTATAGGGTTCTACAATGACGGGTAATAAGACTGCTAAATTTGTGAATTCACCTTCTAAAGGGACGTTTGAGAAGATTTAGAAAAAGTCAAGTTCTCAGATGAAATTCATGTTAAAATTTGATGTTAAATGTCTTATCGAGTCGCAAAAGTTAATTGTAACATTGATTTCTGATTAAGAAATTTCTACTATACTCGTGGTTTTTCCTTAAATAGTTTTCACTATATAAATTTTGGTGTCCCTATTTTATGCATATTTTCTTTTTTCGGTTATCATTTGATTGTCAACAAATCTGAATTTCTCTCTCACAATTTTTGGATGAATTTCGATGTTTGGAGTAAAGACAGTTTTCTGGTTAAAGAATATGATTATGATGCAGCGAAAATTGTAGAAAATTATCGGAACTCACAAAAACTGTTGAACCGCGCACGATTACCAGCAATTGTCTTCTAAAATCTGTTGAATCGTGCACGATTACCAGATTAAAGGCATCAATCTCAAACCCTAGAGAGAGTAGAAACTGGAAAAGAGAGTTAAATCTTTATCAAATCAATCATCTCATATAAAAGCAACTAAAGAGAATTAAATACCCATAGAATCCGACATCTAAGGAAACAAAATAAACTCTTGGAAATCAAATAAACTAAAATAAAGAAACTAAATAAACTCTTAAATAAAATAAAATAAGGAAATTATAGATTTTAGAAAATATGGAAATTAATCTGTAAAAGACATCATTTTGCATCATTCTCCCGAGCTGAAAAGAAATTTGTCCTCAAATTTGTTGGAGCGACATCGTCAGGGAGGTAAATCGATGAGGAGGTCTGCCTGGAAAGCATCGTCAAACTCAGTGATAAAATATTGGACTGACGCTAGAACATCGGGGACATGAGACACCTGCTTGCCGAAGAAAACTCTGGTTTGCACGATCTCTACATCGAACGCTCCAAACATAAAGCTGTAGTGGTTGGTGTGTCTATCATGGCTAGAGCGACGGTCGTATTGCCATGTTCGATAGAGGAATAATGAGCAAACGTCTATACCCACCACGTTACACATAACTTGGTCCCTGCAAATGGACCCAATGGAAAAACTTACCAAGGCCCGTTGAGAAATCATGACGTTCATTCCAGTTTGTAGGAATGACAACTTGTATGGCTTTGGGTGCTTCTCATGTGTGAAGCCCAATTTAGTGACCACTTCTTCAGCAACGACGTTCTCACAACTTCCAGAGTCGATGATGAACTTGCACTCTTTGCCACCAATGGCACCGGTCGATTGAAAAATATTATTCTACAACCATGTTTCTTTGTGAAGTTGTGGAGTTAGCAGTTGGCTTGTGTCGCCGTTAATGAATTCCAAGTCCACACCCTCAGGATCCAGATCTTCGGCGCTGTCGTAAATTTGGTCGCCCAAATCTTTAAACTCCAAGATTTCTTCCTCGGTGCTGTCATAAATCGAATGGCCCAGATATTTAAACTCTAAGATTTCTTCAACTTGAAGACTTCCATGGAATTCAGGAATTTCAGTAAGCATCCCTGACTCCCAACGCCTCCTATCATCATCGATTGGAATCCTCTGCCTCCTCTAACGAACTTGGGGAAAATTTTCGTCAGGTTTGGAATCCGTAAAATCAGGCTCTCGTGCCTCCCCTTTTGTCGTATTCCTCTGTTTCGATAGTTCTGGTTTTCGAATAACGCAGTCATCCTCGCTGTTAATTGATCCATAACCTGCTCCAATCGTTGATCGACGATCTGGGCGAGCTATTCTACCAACGTCGCCTCGTTAGTGCGATCGTAAATTTTCTCAACTTGTTGTTGTTTCTGATTTCTTCTGCCCGCCATGGATGCAAGAATCGGTTCGGCTCTAATACCAACTGATGCAGTGAAAATTGTAGAAAATTATCGGAACTCACAAAAGCTGTTGAACCGCGCACGATTACCAGCAGTTGTCTTCTAAAATCTGTTGAATCGCGCATGATTACCAGATTAAAGACATCAATCTAAATAAAATAAGGAAATTATAGATTTTAGAAAATATGAAAATTAATTTATAAAATGCATCATTTTGCATCATTATACAGCGAAAATTGTAGAAAATTATCGGAACTCACAAAAGCTGTTGAACCACGCACGATTACCAGCAGTTATCTTCTAAAATCTGTTGAATTGCGCACGATTACCAGATTAAAGGCATCAATCTCAAACCCTAGAGAGAGTAGAAACTGGAAAAGAGAGTTAAATCTTTATCAAATCAATCGTCCCATACAAAGCAACTAAAGAAAATTAAATACCCATAGAATCCAACATCTAAGGAAACAAAATAAATTCTTAAAGGAAATCAAATAAACTAAAATAAAAAAACTAAATAAACTCTTAAATAAAATAAAATAAGAAAATTATAGATTTTAGGAAATATGGAAATTAATCTGTAAAAGGCATCATTTTGTATCAGATTATGTGGATGAAAATCTTGTGTCAATGTAGAGTTAGAATACAATGTTAATCTGGTTATATTTTGAGTTAGAACAAAAGGGAAAATCAAAGGAGTTTGAATGAAATAAGTGAATTCTGACGAGTGAATGTTGCAGATTTTAGGGGTTAAGTCAAAGTTCAAGTGTCAAGCTACTGTTTAGGAGGTGCTAAGTCGTCGCTTGACACCGTAAGCCGCGGGTGAGACCTTTGTGGGTCAAAATTTAGGTGTTCAATCAATTTTCTTCTTGAACTAATTTCTACATCATTATACATCTAATTAATGTAGGTATGTCAAATGAGTTAAATGGGGTGAGTTGTGTCAGAAAAATGTAGACGAATGAAATAACGAGCAAAGTCAAACAGAGTCTGACTTATTTAATAAGCTATTGGAGCACTTTTCCTTGTATAGATTTTATGTTTTCTTATTTTCAGCCTTTATTTTCATCCAAATCATTTCATTATATTCGAGCGTTGATTCTCCATTTTTTTTTTTCAAACTACCATGGATTCTTCATAAACATCATTTTCCATTCAGAAATTAGATTTTTCATCACCTTATTATATTCATCATTCTGACAATCCTCTAGAACTATGTTAGTTCACAGCTTCTTATATGAGACAATTATCTCATTCAATTTCTAATGGGGCTTAATGAATCATACCTTCATTTACTAAATCAAGTTCTTATGATGCATCCTTTATCATCGGTATCAAAAGCACACTCCTTGGTTTTACAAGATGGGTGACAACAACCCATTCATATGGTTAATCCAATGAGCTATCATGACCAATCAACCATGGTGTCCTCAACTCATAATTATTCTTCTTCTTTTGGTTCAAATCAGCGTGGTCAATCGAAAGGAAATAAATATTTTTATCACTGTGATTTTTGTGGAAGAGATGGTTACTCTGAATCTCGATGTCGAATGAAACTTGGATATGCAAATTACGATTCCAATTTTCGACCTTTCAAGCTCTATCCAAGATAGAACCAGCAACAAAATGGTGATTTTAATAAGATCAATTCATCTTTTGGTCATAAATCTAACAAGTCTCTAGCAACAACAGTAGAACAAGACACATTCAATTCCAACCATGATTAGCACTTCACTCATGAAAAATATATTAAATCCTTACTCTCATCCAACCACCAACCACAAATTCTAATCCTCTTACTAATTTTGCAATTATTGTTTCTTGTTTTTATTTTCATAAAAATAATCCTTATATTATTGACTCAGGTTGCACCGATCACATCACACAAATTAGAATGTCTATCAAATGTCCATAACCATCATAAGTTTCCTATTAAATTACCCAACGGAGACCAAGTTCCAGTAATCCATTTAGGTTCTTGTCACTTTAGTTTTCATATGCATTTAGATAATGTTCTTTATGCTTCTTCATTCAAATTTAACCTTATGTCACTTAGCAAAATCACAAAGGTGATTAATTGTTCAGTGCACTTATTTCCTCAGTTTTGTGTTTTTTAAAACCTGACGACGAAGAAGGTGATAGGTTTGAGTAAAAAACATTATAGTCTTTATTATATCGGTAACGTCCTCTAAATCTATACCTTAATTTCTCGTAAAATTTTTTATTTTTATTTTTCTTTTAACGTGTTAAATCGAAGTTTAGGATCTTTGAAAATCGTTTTAAAGCCTCAAAAACCAATTAATGAAAACACATTAGAATAGAAGAACAATCGGCCAAGTGATTGAGGGCAAAAAGGGCTTTTCGCCAGAAAAATGTACAGCTAATCGATCGGCCATGAACCCAGATGGCGGTACGTCCGCGCGGGCGAACCGGAAGGTGACGAGTCATAAAAAAGGGGTCGTCACAATCCCACATTACTTGGGGAAGTATGTGGAAATGAAACATATGTAAAGAGACCCTCCTAAGATAGCAAGACGCATGTTGGAACACAATTGACAACGGATCCCACAAGAACTCCGAAGTTAAAAGTGATTCGGCCAGAGTAGTACCAGGTTGGGTGACCGACTGGGAAGTCCTTGCCAAACAAAGCTGTGAGGAGAGGATATTGGGTTACGGCCCAATCCCCAGAGCGGACAATATCTTGCTGGGAAAAAGGGGTCGTTACAAATGGTATCAGAGCCTGTACCCAACCGAAAATGTGGCCAACGAGGACGTTGGGCCCCCGAGGGAGGGTGATTGTGATGACCCGGATGTGTAAGTATGTGTACGATGACTGCACCAACCGGAACCCGGATGGCAGTACGTCCGCGCGGGCGAACCGGAAGGTGACTGATCGTAGAAAGGGGTCGTCACAATCACACATCGCTTTTGGAAGTATGTGGAAATGAAATATATGTAAAGAGACCCTTCCAAGATAGCAAGTATGTGGAAATGAAACATATGTAAAGAGACCCTCCCAAGATAGCAAGACGTGTTTTGGAGCACAATTGGCAACGGATCCCATAAGAACTCCGAAGTTAAAATTGCTTCAGCGAGAGTAGTACCAGGTTGGGTGACCGACTGGGAAGTCCTCGCCAAACAAAGCCGTGAAGGGAGGATATTGGGTTACTGCCAAATCCCCAGAGCGGACAATATCTTGCTGGGAAAAAGGGGTCGTTACAATATCGACACCAATCCACCTAATCTTGCACCCATTTCTCTTGACACCAATGCCTCTACTATGATATTTTGGCATTTCTGCCTTCGACATCCTGGTTAGTTTGTTCATGAAATTTTTTTCTCGCATAAATCATAATATTTCATTTTAAATAAATGTCCATGTATTGTTTGTCCTTTGGCTAAACAACATCGTCTACCTTTCTCTAATAGTTCTATATCAACAACTAGATGTTTTGATCTTATTCATATTGATCTTTGGGGTCCATATCATACTCAAACTTTGAATGGTGCCCATTTTTTCTAACCATTGTGGATGATTTTTCTGATTTTTTTTTTAATGGTGCAAACTCAATTTAATATTACAGTTAGTAGAGTTTGGAGCGATAATGACACTGAATTTTTCTATAACATAATAAATAATTTTTTTCTTTGTCATGGAGTTGTTCATGAACATAGTTGCATCCACACACTCCAACAAAATTGTGTAGTGGAGCGCAATCACAAGCACCTCTGAAACATGGATTTAGTCCTTCGATTTCAATTAGGTTTATCTACTAAATTTTTGGGCGAATGCATTTATTGTGCTGCATATCTACTTAATAAAACTCCAACAAAATTTATTCTCCAAATTCTACTTCACCCTCATTCATGCCAACGCATACTACAAATGAAAATCCACACGTTGTTGCACCATCTACAACTCCTTTTCTACCTGAAACAAACAATAACGATATTGTTAAGTTATGGAATCTACGCTGATTGAATACTTTACGCTGATTGTAGAGAGTGTGAGAGACAGAGACAAGATTGTAACTCGTTTCTCTTTTATCTTAGTTAAAAATCTCGTAACGACAAATGGATGTAGCTCTCGCATTGAGAGTTAACTACTATAAATTTGTGTGTTCTTATTTTTCGTATTATTATTCGTTTCAAAGCAGATTGGATGAGGGCGTTTAATCCTAACAGATACTACATCTTCCATCCTCTTAAAACCACTCAAACAGAAAATTTAACCATACCCAAAATATAAAAGACTATTTTTGCTCTCAAGCTCAAATATTGTGGCAATCTTCGTCTCCAAATATGAAGTATCCTTTTGAACATTTTCTTTTTTATGATAGATTCACACTTTTTCATTATCCATTTCTTAGCACTTTATGTTCTCATGGTGAACCCACTACATTTAACCAAACTGTTAAAGTTCTTGAGTGGAGGCAGACCAGCATCCAAACTTCATGCTTTGGAAGAGACTAAAACTTGGTATGTCGTTCCACACCCTTCTCATAAGAAAGTGATAAGTTGTAAATGAGTTTTCAAAGTCAAAAGACGATCAGATGGTAGCATTGAAAGACATAAAGCTTGTTTGGTTGCCAAAAGTTTTACACAAGTTGAGGGAATTGATTACCACGAAACTTTTGCTCCTGTTGCAAAATTGGTAACAGTGAGAGCACTCTTGGCAATTGCGGCTATTCAACAATGGCATCTCCACCAGCTAGATGTTCAAAATGATTTCCTCCATAAGAAGGTTTACTTGTCTATACCTTTTGGGCATCCTCAAAAGGGGGAGCCTTATCAAGTTTGCAAGCTTCACAAATCATTATATGGATTAAAACAGGCATCTCACAATTGGTTTGCCACATTCTTTCGTGTTATCCTTGATTTTGGTTTTATTTAATCACATGCTTATCACTCTTTGTTTGCTCTTCGTCATGGCTCTTCTATTGTTTTTATTTTACTTTAGTAGATGACATAATCATCACTGGTAACAACCAACACCTTATCAGTGAAGTGAAGGATTTTCTTTTTAGTCACTTTTGTATCAAAGATTTGGGGTCTCTTAAATATTTTATTGGTCTTGAAATTGCTCACTCTCGGAGTAGAATCTACTTGAGCCAACGCAAATATGTTCTTGACTTACTTTCGAGTGTTGGACTTACACGTGCCCGCACTGCCGATACTCCAATGGAACTCAACCTCAAGCTTTTAAAATTATGATGACCCTTTATTAGATGATGTTTGTGCTTATCTTCAATTGGCTGGTAGAATTATTTATCTTGCTATCACAAGACTTGATATAGTTTTTTCAGTTAATATTCTTAGTCAATTTATGCATGAACCTCAAAAATCATATTTAAATACTGCCCATCATCTCCTTCGATATCTCAAGAAAACACTAGGAAAAGACATTCTTTTATCTTCTTCAAGTTCTCTTTCACTCACTGCGTATTCTGGCTCCGATTGGGAAAGTTGTCCTGTGAAAAGAAGGTCTACAACAAGTTATTGCATATTTCTTGGCACCAGTCTTATCTCTTAGAAAAGCAAAAAGCAGCCAACAGTCTCTCATTAATATGCTGAAGCTGAATATTGAGCCATGACATCCACCTCTCGTGAAGTTGTTTGACTGGGTACTTTGCTACGAGACTTCGGTATTGTTTTAAGGGAAATTACCAATTCGGACCACGAAGTATCGGTTTTTTTCGTTTCAAACCACAAACTAATTTTTTTAACAATTCAAACCACAAACTATCAAATATGTGCCAAAAACGACCACGCCGGACGGACGCAAAAAAACAGCATCCGGCCGGGTTACTGTTCACGGTACTGTTCACGTGAACAGTACCATTTATGTTTTTTTTTCGTTGTTTTATAAATTAATTTTTTAAAAATACTAAACGATATTGGATTTACTTAAAATTTTTATCACATATTCACCACATTATGAGAAGATAATCCGAAAATTTTCGTGATTTTACAATACTTACATGATTTATTATAATTATTTTACCTATGTTGTATAAAATAATTCACTAAAATTACAATAAATCGTACAAGTGTTAGAAAATCACGAAATTTTTCAGATTATCTTCTTATAACGTGGTGAATATTTGATAAAAATTTTAAATAAATCCAATATCGTTTAGTAATTTTTAAAAATTAATTTACAAAACAAATAAAAAAAACATAATCCGGGTACTGTTCACGTGAACGGTACCCCGGACGGACGCTAAAAAACAGCGTCCGTCCGGTAACAAATTAATTTTTAAAAATTACTAAACGATATTGGATTTACTTAAAATTTTTATCAAATATTCACCACGTTATAAGAAGATAATCTGAAAAATTTCGTGATTTTCTAACACTTTACGATTTATTGTAATTTTAGTGAATTATTTTATACAACATAGGTAAAACAATTATAATAAATCATGTAAGTATTGTAAAATCACGAAAATTTTCGGATTATCTTCTCATAATGTGGTGAATTTGTGATAAAAATTTTAAGTAAATCCAATATCGTTTAGTATTTTTAAAAAATTAATTTATAAAACAACGAAAAAAAAACATAAATGGTTACTGTTCACGTGAACAGTACCGTGAACAGTAACCCGGACGGATGCTGTTTTTTTGCGTCCGTCCGGCGTGGTCGTTTTTGGCACATATTTGATAGTTTGTGATTTGAATTGTTAAAAAAATTAGTTTGTGGTTTGAAACGAAAAAAATCGATACTTCGTGGTCCGAATTGGTAATTTCCCTTGTTTTAACGAAACCTACACCTCTATATTGTGACAACCAAGCAGCTCATCACCTTGTTGTCAATCCTGTTTTCCATGAGCGAAAAAGGCACATTGAAATTGATTGTAATGTTGTTCGCAAAAAGCTTAAAGCTAGTATTCTTCAACCGTTGCGAATTACTACTACCCAACAACTCGCTGATATTGTTTCCAAGTCTCTTAGTAAAAGTAGATTTTGCTTTCTACGTCACAAACTAGGCATTTGTGACTTACAGGCTCCAGCCTGAGGGGAGTATTGGAGCATAATAAATTTGGCATGATTTTCTGCAAATCATCATGTCTTTAATTGTGTCTCTTTACTATTTCTCTTGTATAGATTTTACGTTTCCTTATTTTCAGCCTACATTAATTCTTGTATCATAAAATACACTTTTGTATGGGTATATATTTAGACATTATCAATGAGAAAGATATACTTTTCATCCAAATCTTTTCATATGCAATCTAAATGACCCAATTGAGTGAGTGGAGTCAAACTAGTTAAACAAGCTAAATGAATCACGATTATGTTTAAGTTTTAATAGATTTTCAACTGATACTATTTTATGTTATATGTAGTGGACCGGGCTAAACCTATCCACTTTTCAAAACAGTTGAACCTAGTAATAGAAAAAATTTTAAACATAAAAGTATAATTTCTATTATTCAAATGAATGTGCGTCAATTTTTTTTTTTTTTTCTAAAGCCACTATACAATATACATGGGCAAGTTAGGATTTTGGCTGAACAAAATTTTTACTAGTCCACCCTCCTTGCATTAAATAAACCTATAAACATAAATCTTTTACTCGTATAGAATGATTTGAGTATGATCATCTTTTTAGTTGAAGAGTATAGATAAGAAGGTTTAGAGCGCTCAAGGGTCACGAACCATGCTAGTTTGAAGTGGCAAGAGAGAGAAAATAATTTTTGAATTTAAAAAATGACTTAGTTGATAAAGTGATATTTAAATTATGACTAATTTCATATTCTTTAGGTTGTATCACAGTCTCTATCTCGAGAAAGTGATGAGAAGAGAAAATGGAGATTGAACTAATCACATCGCGATAATAAATCAAGAATAAAATAAAAAAATAAAAGAAGAAATCAAAATACAATAATTTACGTAGTTCGGATAAAACCATCCTACGTCCACGACACAATATTCCAGCAACGAATTTTATTTGAAAATCAATAAATATGACTTTCCTGTAATGCTGCTACATCGCACGTAACATTGGCCCCAAATACAAAAATCGCTCATCTCCTCTTTTCGATGGTCAACCCTAGAGCACCCCACTCTCTCACTTATATTCTCTATGTTTTTTTCATATTGTTTTCTTACAGCTTACTTATTCTTTCATTTAGCTCACTTCATTTATATTGTAATAATAAATATTACTAAAAAAATAAACCTCAGCAAATTCAAAAAGAATATATCTCAAAATCTGAACCAATATTAATAGTTTCTTTATAACCCTTTTTTAAAGACTAAGAGTTTCATTTTCTTCCACTAGTTTAATTGAAATATGATTGCTCAAGCTATGATGGTCGTAAAATTAAGGTCTTCCAAGGCTCACTTCTTGTAACACCCGGTATTTTACCATGTAATAGTTTTCCCGGATCATTTAAACGGGATTAATATTATATTAATACAAAGGAATGTTTTGGTTGAATTGTTGGAATAATTAGTGGAGAACTAAACTAATGTGTAACTAAAACCAAAGCACTAAGTTTGAAATGCATGGAAGGGCAATTTGGGGAGAGATTAAGGTTGGTGGGAGTAAGCTAATGGGTGTTTGCCAAGTGGCAACTTGTTGAGGAAGCTACGTTCATCCTCCTACGTGAATTTTCATTCACTTCCCTGCTTCCTCCCATCTCTCTCGGCTTTCTTTCTTCCAGGCGATTGAAACAAAACTTCCACGCTTTGTTTCTCCTGTATTTTCTCGTCTTCTTCTAAAAAGGTGGGCATCTTTTAATGCTAACAAATTTGGATGAGTTTAATGTGAGATTTTACCGAAGTTTAGGGTTTCGGTATTTGGTAAAAACTCACTGTTTTTGGATGAAAACACGTTGGTGTGTTTTCTAAAGAGTTGAAATGTGTTTGCTGCTTATTCTACATGATTTTAGTTAGCATTTGTAGCGTGTTTAAATTCTGTACATGCATGCTACAGGTCCAAGTTTTCTTTCCAGAGACATCCAAGTTTTCAACCCTCCAGAAAACAGGTAAGTTCATAAGTTTAGATCCGGCCCTTAAGGCCCTACATCAAGGAGGTACTAGGTTTACTGTTCTGTCGGGTTGTTTTGGGTAGAAGAGTTAGAGTTATGTTCTGAAATGTCTGGCTTTGATTTATCTTCTGCTGCCTACTGTTTTATTATGTTATCTGCTAGTTAAAGTTCAGGCACCGTTCATGCATACACTGTTTTCCTGAAAATTCATGCAAACCGATTTTTGTACACTGTTTGAAATTAATAAGAATAAAATCTGACTGAAATGTACCAGGTTAAGTGTGGGACGGGGACTGGCCCCTCTGGTTTTATCCCTCCCTGGGAATCTGAAAATACTATTGTAGCACCCAGTTTCAATTAAACCGAATTTAACTTATAAATTAATGATGTGCAATTTCATGGTAGAATTGAGAGAGAGTTATTGGCTAGGTTAACGGGTGGCTAAGCAAGGGCATTTATGTAAAAGGGCAATTTAAAAGTGGATAACATATTTAAAGAAAGAGAGATTGGGTTTAATGAACTGTAGCCGCCACCATTTCACATTTTTTTTCTCTTCCTCTTCGGGTTTTCAGCGAGCAGTAGAGCTCTCTTGGCGATTCTCTCGCTCGATTCTCCTTCAACCTAGGTAAGCTCTCTTAGTTTGTCTGTGATTTTAACAACTAGATAGCTGAGGGAGTACTGT
The DNA here is from genome assembly GCA_022432975.1 of Begonia masoniana. Taxonomy (NCBI): domain Eukaryota; kingdom Viridiplantae; phylum Streptophyta; class Magnoliopsida; order Cucurbitales; family Begoniaceae; genus Begonia; species Begonia masoniana. Next base: position 4,523,105 of record CM039507.1, read on the forward strand.
AGGATCGGTATTTGTCTAAGAGGGGGGTGAATTAGACTTTTTTTAAAACTTAATTTAGTAATTGATATAATTTCTCTCGATTTGGCTAAATGCTAACAGCAGTCAAACAAATAAAGTAAAGAGCAAGAGAGAGATTGACACACGAGTTTTAACGTGGTTCGGCTCAACCCAGCCTACGTCCACGCTTCAAGGTTCACCCCTTGAAGATCCTTAACCTTCTCCTCGAGAACAACCAGATCGGAATTTCGGGCTCCGATCAACTGCCTTTACACTTCAGGATTATACTTCACGGGCGATAATCCACAGCCTTTACAGATAATTTGAGTTTGTAAAAGAAAGTACAGACTACACTCTCACAGGATCTAAATCTCAAGTTTGAATAGAGAGAGGTAGACAAAATCAGTACAGAGTATGAATGAGATTCGCAGATTAGGGCTAAGGATTCAAATTGGCAAAAGTTGTTACTTCGTGCTCTGAGCTCTGCTTAAATACTCTGTATCCTTTTTGCTTCACAGAATTGAATGCTTCTACTAGAAATGGATAAAAGTTACCGTTGGGAAGCATCCGTACTGAAAGCAGATGTCCGTTGCATTTAGGGTCGCTGTTCGTCGTCGCCATTAAAGCTCTGGAGTTAATGTTGAAAACGACGTCACTGTAGCTTCGCGGCTAATTTGAATTCTGGCGGAAGACGAAACTGTTTTGTAGTCTTGAACCGCCATCGGAAGATGCAACATAAGAATCTTGAACCGGCATCGGGTAAGAAAGCGTTAAGCACTTGAACCGGCATCGGATAAGAAATTGTAAAACACTGTCGGATGATTAAATCGTAGATGTCTTCCGCCTTTGTCGTTTAGTGACCGGAAGTGTATTCTGCTTTACCTCATCCGTCTTGTCGTTTAGCTATCGGTGAAGAACTTCGTTTTGCTTATCCGCCTTGTCGTCTAGTGGCTGGAAAAGTAATTTGCTTTGCTTATCCGCCTTGTCGTTTAGTGATCGGAAGTGTATTCTGCTTTACTCATCCGTCTTGTCGTTTAGCTATCGGTGAAGAACTTCGTTTTGCTTATCCTCCTTGTCGTCTAGTGGCTGGAAGAGTAATTTGCTTTGCTTATCCGCCTTGTCGTTTAGTGACCGGTAGACTTAGACAAAAAACACGATTCCGCTCTTGTCGTTTAGTGACCGGTAGACAGAATCACTTTGTTAAACACGTTTCAGCTCTGGACACTTAAAACATAAGCATTAAATACTAAAATACCCTTCTTAAGGGTATTTCCAACAGATTAAAAGCATAATTCATAATTCTCATTTAATAAGCATAATCAAATTACATTATCATATAAACACATCATCAAAAACAAATTTAGACTTAAACATCATTTAAGTCAACAATCTCCCCCTTTTTGATGATGACAATCTAAAAATTTGATTATATATACTCTCCCCCATAATCCTAGCTCCCCCACAATATATGCATTATATCCAGTTACAGATGCATACTTTATTTATAACTAGCATTCAGAATTATTACTTGCTAAACACGCTCAATCAAATATGCAATAATGTGCAATCTGTTCAGAACTTAATCAAATAAATTTCTCATTCAGTAATAAACCATTCTCCCCCATTGACATTATCAAAAACAGTTGAAGAAACAATGCATTCAACACAGGGGAAAGGAATAGAAGAGATTAAGAGAAAGTTAGATCAGAGTATATGTAGTAACAAGTAATGTAGTCTGTAAAAGAAGGTTACAACTAAGAACTTAAAAAGCATCACTTTTTGAAGAAATTTAGATAACGAATCCAAAAGGCTGTCTGAAGCCAAAAAGGAACGTCACGATTTGGACTGAAAAAGGCATCCACAAGAGCTGAACCAGAAGCAATGTCACTAGGAAGGAGGGGAGGTTGATAGACGATCATTGCCTGGCAGGGAGAGGGTTCCGGCTGTTGAGCAGCAGATGGAGACGGTCCTTGATAGACCACCAGGTCTAGACAGGGAGGTTCAAGAGAGGGACCAGTAGAGATATCCATTGGACTAGCTGGCTCCTGAGATGGCTCACGAACAGGAGGAGGATTAAATTGAAGTTCAGCCTCCTGAAGATCCAAAGGCATCAGACGACTATCTTCGGCAACCTCAGTCCGGAAAAAGGGAAGGACAAATTCTTCAAAGGTAGCTATTGGAACACTTGCAGAGCTAGAGGGAGCAGGGGCCGGAACAGGTTCAGGGGTTAATGCAGTAATTGAAGAACGAAGAGTTTCAAGTTCCTGAACAACCATTCTCCGATCAGCATCCAATTGCTGAGTCACTGATCCAAGACCAGTACTAAGAGTGGCAATGGAGGTTGTTAAATCCTTGGTCTGAGTCTCAACTTGAGACTGAAGAGCCTTAAGGTCACGGGAGAAAATTGTTGTATGCCTGTCCCACTTGTGATCCAGTTGACCCCTTTCCACAACAGAAGCTTCATGCAAAGCTGTTTGGAGTTGACTGATCTTAGACTCAAAGTCTGACCTTAAATTTTCAAGACCTGTCTTCAACACAGTGAATTGGTCTTCGCTAAGTGTAAGTCTTCGTTGATAAAGAACAGGAGAGACCGAAGGAGGAGCAGGACGAGGTGCAGGTGGACTTAAAGGAGCAGTTGGACGTAGAGGGGCAGTTGGACTTGGAGGTGGAGATAGTGCTGGAGCTTCGGGAGTGACTGGGGAAGGTAGAGAGGGAATCAAAGGGGATGTTGGAGGAGAGGATTGACCTACAGGAGATAGAGGGGCAGTAATAGGCAGTGTAAGCATTAACAGAGAGGAGGAAGGGGCTAAAGGTGGAGAGGATAGTTGGACTGGAGGTGGGATGGAGGATGTCAAAAAGGCATGTGGGGGAGACGTATGTGGAGCAGATGTTGCCTCAGAGGGATTGGCTGGAGAGTGAGGAGCACGGCGTCGGGGCACAATTGGAGGAGGTCGAGTGCGAGTGACCCGAGGACGAGGAGGGGATACATCAAAGGCAGGGATCTCAGAATCACCACCACCTTCTTGAACAGAGGATTCATCATCCAAAACAACATTCTGTTTTCCTTTTTGTTTTGCAGCAACCATAGCAGTCCGCTGCTTGGACTGATCCAAAACCAATTTCCCTTGACGAGTCCTCTTAATTCCCAACCTAGTCATAGTTTCTTTGGAGTAGTAGCTGGTTTCTTTGAGAAGGGTAGGATGCTCATCCTCAGGGAATTCAATCTGAATCTTCTGAAAGATCTTCATCAGAAGGAGATTATAGGGAAAGGAGGCAGAGGAGCTTGAAGAGACACTCTGAATCATTCGTCTCAAAATGATATATCCAATGTCAATCGGGGCCTTCATATAAATGGCATAAAGAATAACCAAATCCATGCTGCTAACTTCATCATAATGACCACCCTTTGGTAAGACATTATAGCAGATCATTTGGTGAAAAAGACGAGCTCGAATGTTTAAATTTTGCTCTTTAAGGGATTGGGAATGTCGTTTGGATCAAGAGTAATTTCTCTTAAAAATTGTTGACCATCTGGAAGTCTGAGAAAAGGAAGATCTTGTCCTATGCCAAAAATTTTCTTGTGTTGATCCAAATGGGGGGCGCCTAGAATCTCATTAATGAATTGAGAGGTTAGGACTATGTTTTTGCCATGCACATAGCTCGAAATGTTGGCATAGTCAGAGGGATAGCTTAGATTAGCATAAAACATCCTAATGGCAGAGGGGTAAAAGAAAGACTCAACCTCAAACAGCCCTAATAATCCAACATCAGTTAAGGGTTGTACAATGTTTAGAGGGACTAACTCGTTAGGATACATACCACGTCCTGGAATCAACTTCCTATCCTTATAATCGCCGTGGTATCGGATTTCGGCTGCCTCGGTTAGGAAATAGAGCGACGGCCAACTGTCAGTTCGAGGGAAAACTCGTTCGGGGCGAACATTGTGTTTGGCTTTCTTTTGAGGTGGTGCAGTATCACCTCTTGACGACGATGCAAGATGATCATCAGCCATTGGAAAGGCTTTGCGATACTCATCAGCCATTTAAAAAAAAAATTTGAGAAGATGACCTAGAGAGAAGGAGTTTACTGGTAGAGAGTTTACAGAAAGGCGCGAAAGATGAAGCGTCTTAGCGAAGACATAGGAATTTAAAAGGACTCACACACTACCGACGAGATGAGTTCACACGTGTAAATCCAATATCCTCCGATTGGCGACACGTGACAGCAGATTAGGAAATATATCGCCCGGTCAGTGGAAGATGAATTTCACTTCCGGTGAATAGTAAGGGGACCGGAAGAAGTGAAAAATAAAGACAGAAACAGATAGGAAATCCTGAGTTTGCTTTAACTTTTCTGATACTTGAGAAGACCTAATCTTAATCTAATACCACATAAGGTTTTCTCATCCAAAGGTTTTGTAAAAATATCTGCTAATTGATCTGCAGAATTAACAAACTCTAAAGAAATATCACCCCTTTGAATGTGATCACGAATAAAGTGATATCTGACATCTATGTGTTTTGTTCTAGAGTGTTGAATAGGATTTTTAGAAATGTTAATAGCACTGGTGTTATCACACCGAATAGGAATCCTTTCATAAAACAGATTGTAATCTTCCAAGGTCTGTTTCATCCAAAGCATTTGAGCACAACAACTGCCTGCAGCAATATATTCACTCTCAGCAGTTGACAGTGCAACAGAATTCTGTTTCTTAGAATACCAAGACACTAGAGATTCACCCAAAAAACTGACATGTGCCACTAGTACTTTTCCTATCAACTAAACTACCTGCATAGTCAGAATCTGAGTAGCCAATCAGATCAAAAGAAGTGCCTTTAGGATACTATAATCCTAAGTCAAGAGTCCCACTTAAATATTTGAAAATTCTTTTGACAGCAGAGAGATGAGACTCCTTAGGGGCAGCCTGAAATCTAGCACAAAGACAAACACTAAAGAGTATATCTGGCCTACTTGCAGTCAGATATAGCAGAGAACCAATCATACCACGATATTTCTTAATATCAACATTTATTCCTTTTTCATCTTTATCCAATTTAGTTGTGGTACTCATGGGAGTCTTGGAAGACTTGACAGATTCTAAACCAAATTCTTAAGGAGTTCCTTAATATACTTTTCTTGACAGAAGAAAATTCCATCAAGAGATTGACTAATCTGGAATCCTAAGAAAAACTTTAACTCCCCCATCATACTCATTTCAAATTCACTTTGCATGAGGGAAGAAAACTCATTACACATGTTGACATTGGTTGATCCAAAAATAATGTCATCGACATATATTTGAACCAGCAGAATGTCCTTATCCTTTTGCATGGTAAACAGAGTTGAGTCGGTGTTACCCTTTTTGAAATTCCTTTCCTCAAGGAAATTCCTCAATCTGTCATACCAAGCTCTAGGAGCCTGCTTAAGACCATACAGAGCTTTCAAAAGTCTATACACATGATTAGGTTTAGCATAGTCTTCAAATCCTAGGGGTTGTTCTACATAAACTTCTTCCTGAATATAACCATTTAAGAATGCACTCTTTACATCCATTTGGAAGAGTGTGAAGTTTTGTAGCAAGCATAGGCTAAGAGCATCCTAATGGATTCTAATCTAGCTACGGGTGCAAAGGTTTCCTCAAAATCTATTCATTCTTCTTGATTGTAACCTTTGGCAACTAGCCTAGCCTTATTTCTGACTACTATCTCATTTTCATCTAGTTTGTTCTTGTAAACCCATTTAGTTCCAATAATGGGATGATCCTTAGGCCTTGGAACAAGTTCCCATACCTTGCTCCTTTCAAATTGATTTAGCTCCTCTTGCATAGCTAAAATCCAGTAATCATCACTCTCGGCCTCCTCAAACTTCTTAGGTTCTACTTGAGATATAAATGCCACATTGGCACAGAGATTCCTAAGAGAGGATCTAGTCTTAACTCCTAAAGAAGGATCACCTAAAATTTCCTCTATTGAATGATTTCTAATATATTTCCAATCTCTAGGAAGATCTGCAGATTCAGCTTTGACAGGAACTATATCAAGAGAAGTAGAAGAGGGTTCTAAAGGTTTTTCTACTTGAATGGAATCAGTAGGTTTTTCTAAGGAAAGAGAATCCAGTTGTTTGTCCAAAGTATCATCCTCATCCACATTGATAATTGGTTGAGGATTCTCATCAAAGTTCACATGCACTGATTCTTCTACAACTAAAGTTCTCTTATTGAAAACCCTATATGCTTTACTGAACAATGAATAACCAAGAAAAATTCCAAGGTCGGATTTGGAATCGAATTTTCCTAGGTTGTCCTTAGTGTTAAGAATGAAGCATTTACTACCAAAGGCTCTAAAATACTTAACAGTAGGTGTTTTGCCATTCCAAAGTTCATAGGGAGTTTTCTCAAGAATAGGTCTTATGGAGACCCGATTTAGAACATAGCAAGCTGTAGCAACAGCTTCAGCCCATAAGTATTTGGGAAGGGAATTCTCGTTTAGCATGGTTCGGGCAAGTTCTTGGAGTGATCTATTTTTCCTCTCAACAACACCATTTTGCTGAGGGGTTCTAGGAGATGAAAAGTTGTGCTCAATTCCATGTTTGAGACACAGGAGTTCAAATCTTTCATTTTCAAATTCTCCACCATGATCACTACGAATAGCAATAATGGTGAGCTCCTTCTCATTTTGAACCCTTTTCCTAAAACTAGAGAAGGTGTCAAAAGTCTCATCCTTAGACTTTAAAAAGAACACCCAAGAAAACCTAGAGAAGTCATCTACAATGACAAAAGCATAGAATTTTCCTCCTAAGCTTGCTATATTAGAAGGACCGAAGAGGTCCATGTGAAGGAGTTGGAGAGGCTTAGAGGTAGAAATTGAATTCTTAGAAGCAAACGAACTTTTGATCTGCTTGCCCATTTGACAAGCTTCACAGACTTTATCCTTTTCAAAGGATATCTTAGGGATTCCTCTAACTAAGTTCTCCTTAGTAATCTTAGCTAAGGTATCCATCCCTACGTGTCCTAATCTCCTATGCCAGATCCAACAGTCATTAGAAGAGTTCACAGCAAAACATTTTTCAATACTACAATCAATATCATCAATGTCAATGACATAAATATTTTCTTTCCTAAAGCCAGTAAAGAGAATTTGCCATTTGCAGCATCTTTAATTATGCATGAATCTGATTTAAATATTACTTCATAACCTTTGTCACATAATTGACTTATGCTAAGCAAATTGTGTTTTAACCCATCAACTAATAAAACATTTTCTATAACAGAATTGATAGGGTTACCTATGTTGCCAATGCCAACAATTTTGCCCTTTTGGTTTCCACCAAAAGTGACACTGCCCTTTTTCTTGTTGACAACAGCAAACTTGGTTGAGTCTCCCGTCATATGCCTTGAACAACCACTGTCAAGGTACCACTGATTCTTCCCAGGAGAGCTGTCAACCTGCAAAACAGTGATCAAGTAGTCTTCTTAGGTACCCAAATCTTTTGGGTCCTAGTGTTAGTCTTGGTTCCTTTAGGAACCCACTGTAATTTGCTACCTGGTTTCATACTGTTTGTTTTGAAAGGACATACAAAAGATTTATGTCCTACTTCATTACAGGTATTGCAAGTAGTTGGTTTGACAAAGAGATTCTTAAAGACTTTTCTCTTATTGAACTTGTCATAGCCTAAACCTGCTTTATCATGAGTAGCTCTATGATTCCCTATTAGCAGTGTTAAGTTCTTGCTACCATTTGAAAACCAAAGAACAAGTTTATTCAAGGATTCATTTGTTTTCTTAGTTCAGAAATTTCCTTTTCATGCAGGTTTACTTCTTTAGTATGCTTCTCAATTATACTTGCATTTTCCTTTTTCAGAGTATTGTATTTGATCTTTAGCATGCTAAATTGTTTTACCAGATCATTAAATGCATCAATCATATCCCCATCTTCATCTGATTCACTATCACTTAAGGAAATGCTAACCTCATTCTCGTGTGCCATAAAGCAAAGGTTGGCAACTTCCTCATCTTCTGAAGAAGAGGTGTCATCTTCACTTTCATCCCAAGTAGCCTTCATGGCCTTCTTCTTGAATTTCTTGGGATACTTCTTTGCTTGTGGACAGTCTGCCTTCATATGACCAGGCTTTCCACATCCGAAGCAGGTGATTTCCTTCTCCTTGTTAGATTTCTCACCCTTTGGAAATCTTCTACCTTGCATTCTTTTTCTTTGGAGGAATTTGCTGAACCTCCTTGTAATGAGAGCTATATCCTCATCATCTCCTTCTACATCTTCCTCAGATTCATCAGGTTTGCTTGAAGAGGCTTTGAGGGCTATGTCCTTTTTCTTGGAGATCTCCTTTTCCTTGAGATCCTCCTTGTCATTTGCCCTCATTGTGATCTCATGTGTCATGAGAGATCCAAGGAGTTCCTCAAGTTTTAGAATCTTGAGATCCTTTGCTTCCTGTATGGCAGTCACCTTGGCTGCCAGCTTCTTGGAAGACATCTAAGAATCTTTCTGACCTGTTCTTCACAAGAATATGATTTACCAAGAGCTTTAAGCCATTGGTAATGTTAGTAAACCTTGTAAACATAGAAGATATAGATTCATCTTTCGGCATAGAAAATAACTCATATTCATGTACAAGCATATTTAATTTACTTTCTTTTACTTGGTTTGTTCCCTCATGAGTAACCTCTAATAAGTGCCAAATTTCTTGAGCACTTTCACACCCTTGTACCCTATTAAATTCATCTCTATTTAAGGCACAATACAGGGTATTTATCGCCTTAGCATTAAGGCTTAGATTTCTCTTATCTGACTCAGTTAGATCAGTGGAAATCTTGGGAACACTTTGGCCATCTACAGTTTTCATGGCTTTGAATGGACCATATTCTATATTGTTCCATAGCTCATAGTCCATGGCTTGAATGAATATTTTCATTCTTGCTTTCCAGTAAACATAATCACTCCCATCAAAGAAGGGAGGCCTATTTGTAGCTTGACCTTCTCCGTGTGTGAAGTTAGTGTTGAATGCCATAGCCATTGTAAATATCTATCAAACAGTGATTAAAAATCAGCTTAGACAATGATAACCTGCTCTGATACCAATTGTAGGATCGGTATTTGTCTAAGAGGGGGGTGAATTAGACTTTTTTAAAAACTTAATTTAGTAATTGATATAATTTCTCTCGATTTGGCTAAATGCTAACAGCAGTCAAACAAATAAAGTAAAGAGCAAGAGAGAGATTGACACACGAGTTTTAACGTGGTTCGGCTCAACCCAGCCTACGTCCACGCTTCAAGGTTCACCCCTTGAAGATCCTTAACCTTCTCCTCGAGAACAACCAGATCGGAATTTCGGGCTCCGATCAACTGCCTTTACACTTCAGGATTATACTTCACGGGCGATAATCCACAGCCTTTACAGATAATTTGAGTTTGTAAAGAAAGTACAGACTACACTCTCACAGGATCTAAATCTCAAGTTTGAATAGAGAGAGGTAGACAAAATCAGTACAGAGTATGAATGAGATTCGCAGATTAGGGCTAAGGATTCAAATTGGCAAAAGTTGTTACTTCGTGCTCTGAGCTCTGCTTAAATACTCTGTATCCTTTTTGCTTCACAGAATTGAATGCTTCTACTAGAAATGGATAAAAGTTACCGTTGGGAAGCATCCGTACTGAAAGCAGATGTCCGTTGCATTTAGGGTCGCTGTTCGTCGTCGCCATTAAAGCTCTGGAGTTAATGTTGAAAACGACGTCACTGTAGCTTCGCGGCTAATTTGAATTCTGGCGGAAGACGAAACTGTTTTTGTAGTCTTGAACCGCCATCGGAAGATGCAACATAAGAATCTTGAACCGGCATCGGGTAAGAAAGCGTTAAGCACTTGAACCGGCATCGGATAAGAAATTGTAAAACACTGTCGGATGATTAAATCGTAGATGTCTTCCGCCTTTGTCGTTTAGTGACCGGAAGTGTATTCTGCTTTACTCATCCGTCTTGTCGTTTAGCTATCGGTGAAGAACTTCGTTTGCTTATCCGCCTTGTCGTCTAGTGGCTGGAAAAGTAATTTGCTTTGCTTATCCGCCTTGTCGTTTAGTGATCGGAAGTGTATTCTGCTTTACTCATCCGTCTTGTCGTTTAGCTATCGGTGAAGAACTTCGTTTTGCTTATCCTCCTTGTCGTCTAGTGGCTGGAAGAGTAATTTGCTTTGCTTATCCGCCTTGTCGTTTAGTGACCGGTAGACTTAGACAAAAAACACGATTCCGCTCTTGTCGTTTAGTGACCGGTAGACAGAATCACTTTGTTAAACACGTTTCAGCTCTGGACACTTAAAACATAAGCATTAAATACTAAAATACCCTTCTTAAGGGTATTTCCAACAGATTAAAAGCATAATTCATAATTCTCATTTAATAAGCATAATCAAATTACATTATCATATAAACACATCATCAAAAACAAATTTAGACTTAAACATCATTTAAGTCAACAAGTACAATGTGTGAAGTTTCGAGAAATACTGTGAGAGGGTCGAGCTCAGGTGTAGTGTTGAATCGGAAATGCACAATGAACTAAGCTTCCAAGCTAGTTTCCCTTGATTTCCCGAACAGATTAGAATGAGGTTTAGTAGAAATCTAATTGACATCCTTTCTATGACCTAGGTGAGCAGACTTCTGAAGTAGATTGAAACCGTGCATTTCCAGAGGAGCCAGGTAAGTAAAATTTGCTTGTATGCCTTCGGGCCTACATCACAAAACGTTAGGGTTGTGTTTACTTGGATGTGTCTGTGTGTGTGTTATGCATCATGTTTTAAAAGTATACGAAAATGAATTTGAATGCATGTTGGCATGGTAAGGAATGAACATATTGAAACAGTGAATCAGCTTTACTGTTAAGGGAGCTAATCCAACCCTTAATGAGACAGTGGATATTTATACTTTGGGAGAGTTGATCCAACTCCCAATTTAACAGGGGGATCTGAACAGTGAATCAGCTTTACTGTTAAGGGAGCTAATCCAACCTTTAATGAGACAGTGGATATTTATACTTTGGGAGAGTTGATCCAACTCCCAATTTCACAGGGGGATCTGAACAGAAACAACGCATGAACAACTGAGAGGAGAAAGTAGAAATTGCATGTCTAGGAATTTATGTTCCAGCATTTCATTCTTTCTTTTCATCATTGCTTTGCTTACTTAGCATTAGGCTAATAGATGAGTTTTGTGATGTAGGTGAAGAAGTGACAGCAGGTGATTCTTCCGAGTTCATTGAGGGATAGACTGGTTGGGGGAGCACACTCATGCCACGAACCTGGTGAACTGATGAGGCGATTTAACTGATGTCTGTTTGGTGAGAAGGTTTAGTTGACAGTGATTAAAACTTAGAAATGCTAAGTTTCCGTAGCAGTAGTGGTTTCAGTATTTTAAACACGTTTTGAGATTTTTCTGATAACATGATCTGTTGTGTTTTAAATGTTATTTTTACTGGATTTGATTAATGTAGTGGGTTGAGCTGTTTCTGAATGGTCTTGGAAAAGTAAGCAAATTCCTTTCTGTAAACAGTGTTGTGTATGTTTTGTGAAGAGTCGTTGAAATGTACTCAGTTTTCTACCGGTAGATGATGTCTATCGGTAAATGATGAGTTATGTTGTCTATCGGAAGATGTCTTTAGATGAGCCACCGGATGATACAGGTTAATTCTATCGGAGGGTGTAGGTTTAAGTCTATCGGATGATGTCTCAGTAAACTCATCGGCAGATGCGTGCTGACGTCATCGGTAGATGTAGGTATAAGTCTATCGGCTGATGTCTCAGTAAACTCATCGGCAGATGCGTGCTGACATCATCGGTAGATGTAGGTTTAAGTCCATCGGCTGATGTCTCAGTAAACTCATCGGCAGATGTGTGCTGACGTCATCGGAAGATGTAGGAAGTGAATTGTCGTTTAGGCATCGGCAGATACAGTCTACCGAGAGATGTCTTTGGTTTTTCATTCGGGTGACGTCATCGGCAGGAGTCTTCTATTTTATTCCTGTTTTCTGCTTCTTCCGTTGACTTTACTCATCGGCAGGTGCGTTTGACTTCTGCAACTTTTAAAGTGTTTTCACGGTTCAAACTTCTAATTCTTTTGACCGATTATTTCTTAATATTTCAAATGATTTCCGCTGCAAGTTTTAAAATATATGGTAGAAATTTTAGTCATGTACGAGCTTTTGGGTAACGAACCAGGTTCTGATAACTCGGGGCGTTACAACTGTCCCTGGCAAGGACCCTCTGGTTTTATCCCTCCCTGAGAATCTGAAAACTGTCGTGCCTGATAGTGCACTTACTGAACCAGTTCCCCTATAAGCTCCACTTAATTCTTCTGCCACTAAAATGTAATGTTCTGTTCTGTCACTGAATTTCTGAAAGTTCATGCATTGCATATGCACCACTGCATTCTGATTATGTCCTTACTGAGTTTTAGACTCATAGGTGAACTCTCTGATGTAGGTACTGAACCTGAAACCGGGGACTTTGCGCCTCAAAATGATGATCTGATGTAGTTGATGGCTCGAGCTCATGGAGGGTTGGTTGCTGCAGCCAGACATGACTGATCTGAGGTTTAAGTTTTCTGAAAAGTTTATATTTGTAAAGTCTTCTAGAAGTCCTGGTTTGGTTGTAAAACTCTTTCTTTGAAGAAATTCTGAAGTATATGTCCTGTTCTGTACCGATTTTCAGATTTTAAAACAATGTATGGGTCTGATGTCTAAGTTTTTCTGAAACCGCTGTATTTGACAGTTCAGTTATATTCTAAAGTATTCTGGAATTGTTTGGGATACTTTCTGTTAATCTGTGCATGGACGATTTCTGGTTTTAAAGTCATCCGTGTAGTTTGTCTTCTTGGAAATCTGTAAATTTTGAATCGGATTTGAAGGTCCAAAACCTTTATGCCTTCTGTTTTGAGGCTCTCTATCTGTACGTCTTTCTGTTAAAAGTTGCTAAGTTTTGCCTTAGAAACTATGTCATCCGATCAAGTCCACCGCTGCCTGTTTCCTTCTGTAAAACTATGTCTTCCGGCTGACGTCATCTAGTCATCCGCCCAGTGTATTCATACCTTCCGATTGACGTCAGCATAAATCTTCCGCCCAGTTTAAAACGATGTCTTCCGAATGATGTCATCTAGCCATCCGCCCAGTGTATTCATGTCTTCCGGTTGACGTCAGCATAAGTCTTCCGCCCAGTTCCGAACTATATCTTCCGGCTGACGTCATCCAAGTCATCCGCCCAGTTATTTATATCATCCGGCTGACGTCACCTAAGTCTTCCGCCAGGGTAATGCCTGTATCTTCCAGTTGACGTCATCTATTCTTCCGGCTGACGTCATCACCTCCTCCGCCCAGTTTATTCACAGTTTCTGTTTACATCTTCCGCTGAACACTGTTCACCTGTTTTGTCTTATTCGACATCCACCGCCAATTTATCTCTTCCGCCCAACAGTATTTTATATGTTTTAAGAATTTCTGTTATCCATTATTGAAACCTGTTTTGCTTCCAATCCCAGAGAACTCTCTCTCTTCCCGTAAATGTTCTGTTATTCACTGTAGTTTCTTCCTCTCTGTAGAGTTACGTTTTTAGGGTTCACGTTGACAGTGCATGTTTCTTGTCATTCGATTCTATTTCTCTGTAAATATTTAAAAGTATAAAGTCCACTGTCTTGACCGATCTGTTAAAAAAAAAAATAGTCACCGTTTCCTGTTATCTGTCCCGGAGTGATGGCTCCGATCCCGAACCCCGATCGGGTTCGATTTCGGGCTGTCACAATTGTGGTATCAGAGAGATACGATTTTAAAACTGATTCTGTGAAATGTCTGACTGCGCAACCCGCCACGTGAGGTCGCTCCACCAACTGTAAGTATTTAGGTTACTGTAACTGTTCTGTTTATTAAACTTAGGTTATTATGTTTATAGGATTTCTTAGTTATGGTGAGGGGACATCAAGAAGAGTCGAGCGAAAGCTCTCGAGCCATTGACCGACTAACCGAGCTGGTGGGTGCACAATCACGCATGGTTGAACGCATGATGGCCAGCGAAGATGATAGAAACAATAACCACGGAAACAACAATCATGCTAATGCCCCACGTGACAACAGTGGAGATAGGTTCCGGCGACTCGAGCCGCCTTCATTCGATGGACTGTCTACAGACCCGACTCGTGCTGAAACCTGGATTCGAACAATGGAGAAGATGTTCAGTTATGCAGAAGTAGAAGACAACAAGAAAGTTATTTGTGCCACGTTTTATCTCACTGAAAGTGCTGGATTCTGGTGGGACACAGTGCAGTCCACTACCGTGGCTTTAAGCTGGGAGGGATTCACGAAAATCTTCTACGAGAAGTATTTTGACCGGGGAGTGAGGAAGGAAAAGTTGCTTGAATTCTCTCGGCTGCGACAGTATGGGTCAGTGGCTGAATATGTTCAGAAGTTTGAGTCCTTATCCAGATATGCAACACACATGGTGGCCACTGATGAGAACAAGGTGCACCAGTTTATTCAAGGTTTAAAGATGGACCTTCTGCGAGGGATCGCAACAGGAGGGTTCGATGAGGAACCATATGTGAAGGTGGTGGCCAAGGCTTATCAGTTAGAAGCCTTAGAAATGAAGTCCCAGAGACAGAGAGATCCACCAAGGGGGATTATGAGAAATGATCCACAACAACAGCAACAACCGCAAAGGGGCCAGAATTTACAACCTCTACAGCAACAAAACAGGGACATTAAAAGGCCCAATGAATCCATTCTCTATCAAAACAAAGGAAAGAGACCAATGGGGGCTCCTCAACCTTTAGTATGCCCACGGTGCCAGAAGCCTCACAAAGGAGAATGCAGACTTGCTACTGGCCAGTGTTTCCGATGCAGCAAAGTAGGCCATCTTGTTCGGGATTGCCCAATGCCCGACACCAGGACAGGTCAAGCCGTGCCAAGAGTGTTTGCAATGATGGAGGATGTTGATGATGCTGATCTGCACACAGCAATCACAGGTACAATTTTAGTGTGTGATGTACCTGCTTATACCTTGTGGGATACTGAAGCCACACATTCATTTGTGGCGGGGGACTTCGTAGTTAGACAGAAGGTTAGTTGTACGTTGTCTGATCAGCCCTACAGCATTATGCTACCGTCCGGAGAGTTTATGCACTCCGAGCAGGTCATACGGGGTGATGTACTGTCAGTAGGAGACTAGAAGTTGTACGCCAACCTCATCGTTATTGGTATGAAAGGGTACGATGTCATTCTGGGGATGGACTGGCTGTTTAGACATCATGCCACCATCAACTGTAGGTCCGGGATAGTGTCGTTTAAACGCCCGAATGAAGTAGACTTTTCTTACCAGGCAGTACCGAAGAAACACCGTATGCCTGTTATAACTTCCTTAAAAGCTCAACGGCTGATGAGGTCAGGGTGCATCGGGTTTCTGGCCCATGTAATAGACGTACGAAGGCAAGGTGAGGTGGAACTTCAAAATATTCCGGTAGTCCGAGACTTTCCTGAGGTTTTCTTAGATGACTTACCGGGGTTGCCACCTGATCGCGAAATCGAGTTTGAAATTGACGTACACCCAGGTGCGGAACCAGTATCAAGGAATCCGTACCATCGAGCTGAAGGAATTGAAGACTCAGCTGAAAGAGTTAGTGGACAAGGGTTTTGTACGCCCTAGCTTCTCTCCGTGGGGTGCTCCCGTCTTGTTCGTTAAGAAAAAGGATGGGTCCCTACGGATGTGTATTGACTACCGTGAGCTGAACAAGTTGACGATCAAGAATAAGTACCCGTTGCCGAGAATTGATGATTTATTTGACCAGCTACAAGGGGCTCGGGTATTCTCAAAGATTGACTTGCGCTCCGGTTATTACCAGTTGAAGGTCAAACCCAAAGATATTCCAAAGACCGCCTTCAGGACCCGGTACGGGCATTACGAGTTCTTGGTGATGTCGTTCGGGTTAACTAATGCTCTGGCAGCATTTATGGACCTGATGAACAGGATGTTCCAAGACGCCTTGGATAAATTTGTAATCGTTTTCATCGACGACATTCTGGTTTACTCCAGAAGTAAGGCCGAGCATGAGGGGCACTAGGCAATTGTACTATCGACTCTGAGGCAGCATCAATTATATGCCAAGCTGTCAAAGTGTGAATTCTGGTTGAGTAGGATTAATTTCCTAGGTCATGTGGTGTCTGCTGAAGGAGTATCTGTGGACCCGGCTAAGAGACTGGCCAAGGCCGAGGACTGCAAGCGAAGTACGAAGCTTTATCGGACTAGCTGGTTATTACAGGAAGTTCATTAAAGACTTCTCCGTGATAGCAAAACCTATGACCAGCTTAACAAAGAAAGACATCAAGTTCAGGTGGTCTGAGGCATGTGAAGTGAGCTTTCAGACACTCAAACAGAAATTAACCACGGCTCCTCTACTTGTGTTGCCAACTGAAGACGGCAAATTCAGCGTATATTGTGATGCGTCCAAGATTGGCTTGGGATGTGTGTTAATGCAAGAAGGGAAGGTGGTAGCATACGCATCCCGACAATTGAAGAGCCATGAAGAAAACTACCCTACTCACGACCTTGAGTTAGCGGCAGTTGTATTTGCGCTGAAAGTATGGAGACACCATTTGTACGGACAATCATGTGAGGTGTTTTCCGATCACAAGAGTTTGAAGTACCTCTTTACTCAGAAAGAGTTGAATATGAGGCAGAGGCGGTGGTTAGAGTTTGTAAAAGACTACGATGTTGAGATCAAATACCATCCAGGTAAGGCAAAAGTGGTAGCTGATGCACTGAGCAGGATGTCAGCTACTATGCAACCAGTTATGTTGGCCGTGCCAATGCCTTTGAGGACGGAGATACAGAAGTTCGATATGGAAATAGTTTCTGGGCTATCGGCCATACTAGCAGACTTAACATTACGGCCCACCGTCCTGGACCGCATTAAGGAAGCCTAGAAGACCAATTCAAAGGAGATGGCTGATATGGTGAGCAAGGTACCAATGGATTCTTCCAATTTCAGTTATTCGGGAGATAGTATTCTGAAGTTCAAAAACAGATGGTATGTTCCGAAAGATGAAGAACTACGGAAGCACATCTTATCGGAAGCCCATTCATCTTCTTTCTCTATGCATCCTGGAAGCACAAAGATGTATCAGGACTTGAAGCTTCACTTCTGGTGGCCAAATATGAAGAATGAGGTGGCCAAGTATGTGGAGTCCTGTATGATATGTCAATAGGTCAAAGCTGAACATCAACGACCAATTGGAACGCTTCAGCCTCTTCCGATTCCCGAATGGAAATGGGAGAACATTACGATGGACTTTGTTGTTGGCCTTCCAAGGACCGCTAAAGGCCATAATAGCATATGGGTCATAGTGGAAAGATTGACGAAGTCGGCCCATTTTCTACCTGTAAAGACGACATTCTCCATGGATCAGTATGCTGAACTATATATTAGTGAAATTGTCAAACTGCATGGTATACTGGTGTCGATTGTTTCGGACCGGGATCCTAGATTCACATCGAGGTTTTGGAAAAGTTTGCAAAGCTCCTTGGGCACTAGATTGGACTTCAGCACCGCATTTCATCCACAGACGGATGGACAATCTGAGAGAACGATTCAGACATTGGAAGATATGTTAAGAGCGTGCGTGCTGGAACTTCATGCTCCTTGGAGCAGATATCTACTGCTTGTGGAGTTTGCTTACAACAATAGCTACCAGGCTACAATCGGCATGGCTCCATATGAAGCACTTTACGGAAGGAAGTGTAGATCCCCGTTATGTTGGAATGAGGTCGGAGAAACCAAGCTTATTGGTCCTGAGATATTACAGCAGATGTCCGAAGTGATAGCTGCTATCAAACAACGAATAAAGACTGCTCAGGATCGACAAAAGAGTTATGCGGACCATAGAAGAAGGGACTTGGAGTTTGCCGAAGGTGATGATGTATTTTAAAGGTGTCACCTTTCAAAGGCGTGATGAGGTTTGGCAAGAAGGGAAGCTAAGCCCAAGGTTTATTGGGCCTTTTCCCATTTTGAAGAGAATTGGGAATATGGCTTACAGACTACAGTTGCCGGCGTCCATGGATGGAGTTCACAATGTCTTCCATGTTTCAATGCTGAGAAAATGTGTACGAGATCCAACCCAGATCGTGAAACATGTGGACTTTGATATCATGCCGACACTGACGTATGAAGAAAGGCCCATACAGATATTGGATATGTCACTCAAAGTGTTACGTAACCGTGTGGTGCCATTGGTGAAGGTTTTGTGGCGCAATCATAATGTGGAGGAAGCCACATGGGAAAGACAAGCCGATGTTAGAGCCCAATATCCGGACCTCTTTGCTTAGGCAAATTTTTGAGGACAAAATTTCTGTTAAGGTGGGTGGAATGTACACCCAGCATTTTCCATGTAATAGTTTTCCCGGATGCATTTAACGGGATTAATAGTATATGATACAAATGATGTTGTGGTTGAATTGTTGGAATATTAGTGGAGAACTAAACTAATGTTAACTAAACCACAAGCCACTAAGTTTGAAATGCATGGAAGGGCAATTTGGGAAGAGATTAAGGTTGGTGGGAGTAGCCATGGGTGTTTGCCAAATGGCAACTTGTTAAGGAAGCTAAGTTCATCCTTCTACCGTGAATTTTCATTCACTTCCCTGCTTCCTCCCATCTCTCTCGGCTTTCTTCTCTCTCCAGGCGATTGAAACAAAACTTCCACGCTTTGTTTCGCCTTGTATTTTCTCGTCTTCTTCTAAAAAGGTGGGCATCTTTTAATGCTAACAAATTTGGATGAGTTTTAATGAGATTTTACCGAAGTTTAGGTTTCTGTTAAGTTTGGTAACAGCCACTGTTTTTGGATGCAAAACACTTGGTGTGTTTTCTAAGAGTTAAATGTGTTTTGCTGGCTTATTCTACATGATTTTTGAGATAAATAGCATTTGTACGTGTTTAAGCTGTAACATTCATGCTACAGGTCCGAGTTTTCTTTCAAGCATCCAAGTTTTCAAACCCTCCGAGAAAAACAGGTAGTTCATAGTTAAGATCCGGGCCTTAAGCGCCTACATCAAGGAGGTACTAGGTTTACTGTCTGTCGGGTTGTTTGTGGGTAAAGGTTAGAGTTATGTTCTGAATTCTGGCTTTGATTAATCTTCTGCTGTCCCCCCCCCCCCCCCCCCCCCCATACCCTTTCCTACTGTTTTATTATAGCTTATCTGGCTATTAACGTTCAGGCAACGTTCAGCATACACTGTTTTCCTTAAAATTCATGGCAAACCGATTCTGTACACTGTTTGAATTAATAAGGTTCATAAAATCTGACTGAAATATACCAGGTTAATATGTGGGAGCGGGGACTGGCCCCTCTGTTTTATCGCTGCCCTGGAATCTGAAACATACTGTTCCCTGGCAAGGACCTCTGGTTTTAAATTTATCCCTCCCTGGAAATCTGAAAACTTGGCGTGCCTGATAGTGCACCTTACTGACAGTTCCCCAGAGTCCCCCACGGTACTTCTTCTGCCACTGAATGTAATGTTCTGTTCGGTCTTGATTTCTGAAGTTCATGCATTGGGCATATGCACACAACTTACTGGCATTCTTATTTAAGTCCTGACTGGTTTTAGACTCATAGGTGAACTCCTGATGTAGTTAGGACCTGTAAACCCGGGACTTTGCGCCTCAAAATGATTATATGCTGTCGTTGATAGGCTCGGCTCATGGAGGGTTGGTTTTTGCTGGCAATCCAGACAGGCTGATCTGAGGTTTTTAAGTTTTCATGAAAAGTTTATATCTGTAAGTCTTCTAGAAGTCTCTGGTTTGTTGTAAAACCTTTCTTTAAGAAAGTCTGCAAGTAATGTCCTGTGCTGTACCGATTTTCATATTTTGTAAAACATGTATGGGTTCCTGTGTCCTAAGTTTTTCTCTGAACCGCGGTATTTGACAGTTAGTTATATTCTAAAGTATTCTTGCATTGTTTGGGAATACTTTCGGTTAATCTGTCATAGGACGGTTTTCTGGTTTAAAAGTCATCCGTGTAGTTTGTCTTCTTGAATCTGTATTGTTGAATCGCTATTTGAAGGTCCAAACCCTTTAATGCCTGCTATTTTAGGCTCTTCTATCTGTAACTTCTTTCTTTAAAGTTGCTAATTTTGCCTTAGAAACTATTTCATCTGATCAATGTCCACCGCTGCCCTGTTTCCTTCTGTAAAACTATGTCTTCCGGCTGATGTCATCTAGTCCCTCTGCCCGAGTGATTCATACCTTCCTGTTGACTCAGCATAAATCTTCCCGCCCATTTAAAACGAGTCTTCGCGGATGACGTCATCGAGCCATCCCCCATTGTAATTCATGTCTTCCCGTTGACGTCAGCATAATCTTCCTCCCAGTTTCCGAACTAATGTCTTCCGGCTGACGGCATCCAAGTCATCCGCCCAGTTATTTATATCCTCACGGCTGCGTCACCACCTAAGTCTTCCGCCAGGGTATAGCCTGTATCTTCAGTTTACGTCATCGTATTCTTCCGGCTGACGCAGCACCACCTTCACCGTCCTCCGGCCCAGTTTATTCACAGTTTTCTGTTTAATCTGCCGCTGAACCCTGTTCCCTGTTTGTCTATTCTACATTCACCCCGCCAATTTACTCTTCCGCCAACAGTATTTTATATGTTTTTAAGAATTTCTGTTAATCCATTTATTTGAACCTGTTTGGCTTCCAATCCCCAGAACTCTCCTCTCGTCCCGTAATTTCTGTTTTCACTTGTATTTTCTTCCTCTCTGTAGAGTTCCGTTTTTAGGGGTTCACGTTGACAGTGCATGTTCCTGTTCATTCGATTCTATTTCTCGTAAATATTTAAAGTAAAAGTCACCTGTCTTGACCGATCCTGTTAAAAAAAAAATAGTCACCGTTTCCTGTTATCCTCTGTCCTGGAGTGGATGGCTCCGATCCCGAACCCCGATCGGGTTCGATTTCGGGCTTCACACTTCAATAGAAACAAGTCATATAAATATAAACTAAAATTACGAGCATTTGTCACAAGCCGTGGCGCTTAGACCATTGAAGGTAGCATATTTAATTCTATGACAAATCAATGTTTTTAATTTGAAGGTCTGTTTTAAGGATACTTTTCCACTTCTTTATATTTCCCACCAAGTTGTTGTATTCATTGCATTAATAATTTGCTATCTACCATTTGTAATATCCAAAGGGTAATATTTTATAGCATGAATCTGCGTAATTATTGATCCTAACTGTCAAAAAGAAAGGTAAAGATCCTCATGAAATTACCTCGTTTCTAATTCCATTTTTTTTTTTTATATGGGAGGTTTTCCTCTTTAATTAATTAATCAGTCAATTAATTTTTTTGACTTTTTTAATTAGTAATACATTAATTGTAGCTCGTTGCTTCAAATTTAAAATTCTAGGATGAATTGTTCATTGGATTGCACACGCAATCCCATCTTTTGATGTTCCTGAACTCTGTCTTCCCAATATATAATTGAAAATCGTTAAAATGAAACTCAGCTTTTTAAGCAAATGGGCGTTCTAATAAATCAAATCTACCGCGATCATTAATATGTATAAAAAGTAACACGCAGATCGGAACAGGGTTCATATCTGTTCTTGAATCGGGCCATGGGAGCTTCGACGTGGATGCAACCTCATCGAGTGATCAAATCAAGCGTCGCAGAGCAGCAGTGTGGCTGCCTCCTCCTTCACCTCGCCCTCCTCGCGCCACCACCCACGACCCTTTCTCCATCCGCCTGACACCGACAAGGAGTTAGCCCGCCTCATTTCCTTGGGTAACAACTCACGGCGCAATTGCTTCCTCTGCTATTGAGTCCTCCCTGATGGACGTCCTCCAAAACACCAGAACCTCCGCCGGGGCTTTCACGTGTCCTATCGTCGTCCATCATATTATCAAAAGCGGAGCTTTCATTCTCCAAGAGCAGATCCTGTTGCTTCCGGCCACCGGAGAAGAATTCCCTCAACTTCAGGTTCCGAGATCAGTCCAGTCAGATAAATAACTCTCTCCTGGTTCGTTGGTATGGTACAATACGTAGAGCCACTACTTGTACTTCCGGTTCTGGGTTTTTGGGGCGGTGCTCTTCGTCTTCTGTCATTACCAACAAACTAAGAAATGGTTTCCTCCCTCCTTGTAAATTCGGAGTTCTCAGAAGAATTGATTCTTTGGTCTGTTTGCGTTGAGGAGATCTACAAATGCCAAATTCTTCCTATTGAGCGGCCACAGATTGTTTCTAGAGGCATTACCCATTTGGTCGGCGAGGCCTTAACTTCGGCATGACCGAATTTCATCAGAATTGGGGAATTGACGGGCGCTTAGGCAACCTGAGTTTCGGCGAATCGGTGGAGTTGATCTGCGGTCGTTGAAGCGTCTCGAGAATTGGTCAGTGAGAAATTATTTGAATCGTCCTTCGACGATCAGGCGTTTTGGGCAATAAATTCCGTGCGAGCAGTACGAGAAACAAGGAGAGGTTGTGGCGTGGAAGGTTCTCGGAGAAGAAGGAAGACGTGTGCGCCGACGATCCGGCTGGGGATCAGTCAGTCGTGTTGCGATGGGTGATCAACGTCGGTTGGGGCCGACCCGATCCGATTCTTCTCGAGGTAGATTTGGTCCAATGAATGTTTTCTGCTCAATAAATTGTGGAATACGCACAATTTCTGGGCTGCGTAGATAGTTATTTCGGAGTTCGGATGATATTACTGTATTTTGTTGTGTCTTTTGTTCATATTATGTCGTGTTTATCCCAGTTTTAGATAGGATTTGTCCACATTACTGGGATTATGATTAATTTTATATTTAATGTGACAGGCCCTTGTACATAGCACTATACTATATGCACTAACCCAACCCCATTAAATTAGTTGTATTTGCTTGAAAATTTGCTCATAGACATTGAACTTTTTTTTTTTTGTAACATGACCTTCTAACTATAAGCAACAATATATCACATTCTTAGACGTTGAAATCGAACACGCATATGAACAAAAAAATCCAGTATATGAAACACTGAAATTTAAATTATGTAAAATTTTAAAAAAAAAAATAACGGGTGTAGAAAAATTCACTATCTTAAATTAAATACAATTAATTTTGCGATCTAATGATATATATTTATTATATTACACAATCTCCTAAACAAGAGTACAATGCTAATCAAATCCGCCCGCCAAATTAATGTTACAAAACCAAAGCACTAAGTTTGAAATGCATGGAAGGGCAATTTGGGAATAGATTATGTTGTTGGGAGTAAGCCAATGGGGTTGCCAAATGGCAACTTGTTAAGGAAGCTAAGTTCATCCTTCTACGTGAATTTCATTCACTTCCGCTTCCTCCCATCTCTCTCGGCTTTCTCTCTCCAGGCGATTGAAACAAAACTTCCACGCTTGTTTCTCCTGTATTTTCTCGTCTTCTTCTAAAAAGGTGGGCATCTTTTAATGCTAACAAATTTGGATGAGTTTAATGTGAGATTTTACCGAAGTTTAGGGTTTCGGTATTTGGTAAAAACTCACTGTTTTTTGGATGAAAACAAGTTGGTGTGTTTCTAAAGAGTTGAAATGTGTTTGCTGCTTATTCTACATGATTTTAGATAGCATTTGTAGCGTGTTTAAATTCTGTACATGCATGCTACAGGTCCGAGTTTTCTTTCCAGAGACATCCAAGTTTTCAACCCTCCAGAAAACAGGTAAGTTCATAAGTTTAGATCCGGCCTTAAGGCCCTACACAAGGAGGTACTAGGTTTACTGTTTCTGTCGGGTTGTTTGGGTAGAAGAGTTAGAGTTATGTTCTGAAATGTCTGGCTTTGATTTATCTTCTGCTGCCTACTGTTTTATTATGTTATCTGCTAGTTAAAGTTCAGGCACCGTTCATGCATACACTGTTTTCCTGAAAATTCATGCAAACCGATTTCTGTACACTGTTTGAAATTAATAAGAATAAAATCTGACTGAAATATACCAGGTTAAGTGTGGGACGGGGACTGGCCCCTCTGGTTTTATCCCTCCCTGGGAATCTGAAAATACTGTCCCTGGCAAGGACCCTCTGGTTTTATCCCTCCCTGGAAATCTGAAAACTGTCGTGCCTGATAGTGCACTTACTGAACCAGTTCCCCTATAAGCCCCACTTAATTCTTCTGCCACTGAAATGTAATGTTCTGTTCTGTCATTGAATTTCTGAAAGTTCATGCATTGCATATGCACCACTGCATTCTGATTATGTCCTTACTGAGTTTTAGACTCATAGGTGAACTCTCTGATGTAGGTACTGAACCTGAAACCGGGGACTTTGCGCCTCAAAATGATGATCTGATGTAGTTGATGGCTCGAGCTCATGGAGGGTTGGTTGCTGCAGCCAGACATGACTGATCTGAGGTTTAAGTTTTCTGAAAAGTTTATATCTGTAAAGTCTTCTAGAAGTCCTGGTTGGTTGTAAAACTCTTTCTTTGAAGAAATTCTGCAAGTATATGTCCTGTTCTGTACCGATTTTCAGATTTTAAAACAATGTATGGGTCTGATGTCTAAGTTTTTCTGAAACCGCTGTATTTGACAGTTCAGTTATATTCTAAAGTATTCTTGAATTGTTTGGGATACTTTCTGTTAATCTGTGCATGGACGGTTTCTGGTTTAAAGTCATCCGTGTAGTTTGTCTTCTTGGAAATCTGTAAATTTTGAATCGGATTTGAAGGTCCAAAACCTTTATGCCTTCTATTTTGAGGCTCTCTATCTGTACGTCTTTCTGTTAAAAGTTGCTAAGTTTTGCCTTAGAAACTATGTCATCTGATCAAGTCCACCGCTGCCCGTTTCCTTCTGTAAAACTATGTCTTCCGGCTGATGTCATCTAGTCATCTGCCCAGTGTATTCATACCTTCCGGTTGACGTCAGCATAAATCTTCCGCCCAGTTTAAAACGATGTCTTCCGGATGACGTCATCTAGCCATCCGCCCAGTGTATTCATGTCTTCCGGTTGACGTCAGCATAAGTCTTCCGCCCAGTTCCGAACTATGTCTTCCGGCTGACGTCATCCAAGTCATCCGCCCAGTTATTTATATCATCCGGCTGACGTCACCTAAGTCTTCCGCCAGGGTAATGCCTGTATCTTCCAGTTGACGTCATCTATTCTTCCGGCTGACGTCATCACCTCCTCCGCCCAGTTTATTCACAGTTTCTGTTTACATCTTCCGCTGAACACTGTTCACCTGTTTTGTCTTATTCGACATTCACCGCCAATTTATCTCTTCCGCCCAACAGTATTTTATATGTTTTAAGAATTTCTGTTATCCATTATTGAAACCTGTTTTGCTTCCAATCCCAGAGAACTCTCTCTCTTCCCGTAAATGTTCTGTTATTCACTGTAGTTTCTTCCTCTCTGTAGAGTTACGTTTTTAGGGTTCACGTTGACAGTGCATGTTTCCTGTCATTCGATTCTATTTCTCTGTAAATATTTAAAAGTATAAAGTCCACTGTCTTGACCGATCTGTTAAAAAAAAAATAGTCACCGTTTCCTGTTATCTGTCCTGGAGTGATGGCTCCGATCCCGAACCCCGATCGGGTTCGATTTCGGGCTGTCACACTTCTAATATGAAACAAGTCATTATAAAATATTAAACTAAAATTACGAGCATTTTGTCCAAAAGCCGTGGCTGCTTAGACCATTGAAAAGGTAAGCATATTTAATTCTATGACAAATTCAAGTGTTTTTAATTTGATGGTATGGTTTAAGGATACCTTTCACTTCTTTATTCCAACCAAGTTGTTTGTATTCATTGAATTGAATAATTTGACTATCTACCATTTGTCAATATAAAAAGGGTAATATTTTATATGCATGAATCTCGTAAATTATTGATCCTACTTGTCAAAAAGAAAGGTAAAGATCTCATGAAATTAACCTCGTTCTAATTCAATTTTTTTTTTTTTATATGGGAGGTTTTCTCTTAATTAATTAATCAGTCAATGTAATTTTTTTGACTTTTTAATTAGTAAATACATTAAATTGACTCGTGGCTTCAAATAATTAAAATTATGAGGATGAAATGTTCATGGATTGCACACGCAATCCCATCTTTTGATGTTCACGTTGACTTGTCTTCCCAATATATAATTGAAAATCGTTAAAATGAAACTCAGCTTTTTAGCAAATGGGAGTTCTAAATAAAGTCAAATCTACCGACGAATCATTGAATATGTATAAAAAGTAAACGAAGATCTGACAGGGTTCATAATCTGTTCTCTGAATCGCCATGGGAAGAGCTTCGACGTGGAGCAACCTCATCGGAGTGATCAAAGACAAGGCGTCGCAGAGCAAAGCAGTGGTGGCTGCCTCCTCCTTCAACCTCGCCCTCCTCCGCGCCACCACCCACGACCCGTTCTCTCCGCCTACCGACAAGGAGTTAGCCGCCGTCATTTCCTTGGGTAACAGCTCACGCGCAATTGCTTCCTCTGCTATTGATTCCCTGATGGACCGTCTCCAAAACACCAGAAACTCCGCCGTGGCTTTCAAGTGTCTAATCGTCGTCCATCATATTATCAAAAGCGGTAGCTTCATTCTCCAAGATCAGATCTCTGTTGTTCCGGCCACCGGAGGAAGAAATTACCTCAAACTTTCCGATTTCCGAGATCAGTCCAGTCAGATAAACTGGGAACTCTCTCCTTGGGTTCGTTGGTATGGTAAATACGTAGAGACACTACTTTGTACTTCCAGAGTTCTGGGTTTTTTTCTTGGCTCTTCGTCTTCTTCATTAACCAGACTAAAACATGAAGAAATGGTTTCCTCTCTTGTAAATTCGGAGTTGCTCAGAGAAATTGATTCTTTGGTCTGTTTCGTTGAGGAGATCTACAAATGCCCAGAATCTTCCTATTTGAGCGGCCACAGATTGTTTAGAGGAATTACCCATTTGGTCGGCGAGGACTTAACTTCGGCGATGACCGAAATTTCAATCAGAATTGGGGAATTGACGGAGCGGCTTAGCAACCTGAGTTTCGGCGAATCGGTGGAGTTGATCTGCGCGTTGAAGCGGCTCGAGAATTGCAGTGAGAAATTATTTGAATCGTCCTTCGACGATCAGGGTTTTGGCAAGAAATTCCGGCGAGCAGTAAGAGAAACAAAGGAGATGGTGGGGGCGTGGAAGGTTACCGGAGAAGAAGGGAAGACGGTGGCGACGACGAGTCGGCTGGGGATCAGTCAGTCGTTTCGAATGGGTGATCAAGGCGTCGGTTGGGCCGACCCGATCAGATTCTTCTCGAGGAGATTTGGGTCCAATGAAATGGTTCTGCTCAATAATTGTGGAAGACGACACATAATTTCTGCGGCTGAGTAGATAGGTTTTATTTCGGAGTTCGATGTAATTAATGATTTTGTTTGTCTTTTGTTCATATTATTGTCGTGTTATCCCAATTTTAGATAGGATTTTGTACACATTACTTGTATTATGATTAATTTATATGTACATGTGACAGGCCCGTTTACATAGCAACATATACTATATGCCCCTTAACCCAACCCCATTAGAATTAGTTGTATTTGACTTGAAAATTTAGGCTCATAGATCATGTGACTTTTTTTTTTTTGTAACATGACCTATATAACTATAATGCACAAATATATCACAATTCTTAGACGTTGAAAATCGAACACGATATGAAAAAAAAAAATCCAGATAATGAAACACTGAAATTTATTTATGTGAAAAATTTAAAAAAAAAAATAACGGGTGATAGAAAAATTCACTATCTTAAAATTAAAATACCAATTAATTTTGCGATCTAATGATATATATTTATTATATTAAACAATCATCCTAAAACAAGATTACAATGCGAATCAAATCCGCCAGCCCAAATAGAATGCATGTCAAAACTCTAATGTTAGACTCGCATACCCTATGTCTTGATCATAGAAAAAATTAAGGGGCTTGAATGCTTTATGAACTTGAGTTGTCTTTGTCATGCATTATGTGGCGTGAACCTGATAGGCCTAACTTGTTACATGCAAAGTTTTGGCACGATCAATTGTGACAGCCCGCCATGTAAAGGTAAGGAGGGTCCAATGGAGCTCAGCCTATACTAGTAGAGGTACACAATCCCACATTACTTGGGAGAATGAAAAATGCATGGTTTATCAGTAGAGTTCCTCTCCCTATCTAGTACAACGCGTTTTGGAGTTGACCCCAAGAACAAATCTGTGTGGACTCTAGCCCAAAGCGAACAATATTGTACTAGGAGGACTGTGGGACGTTACAAATGGTATCAGAGTCACTAATCAACCAGAAGTGTAGCTGACGAGGATGTCGGGCACGAGAAGATTGTGATACCCTGCCATGTGAAGGTAAGGAGAGTTCGATGGAGCCCAACCCACACCAGTGGGGGTGCACAATTCCACATTACTTGAGAGAGTGAAAAATACATAGTTTATAAGTATAGTTCTCCTCCCTAACTAGTATAATGTATTTTAGGGCTAACCCCAAAAATAAATTTGTGCGGACTCTGGTCCAAAGCAGATAATATTATACTAGGAGGACCAGAGGACGTTACACCAATATTTTTAAAAGCTTACATTTTGGTATTTAAATTATTTTAATAAAAATTTGGTCAATGATACGTTGATTCGGTACGGTTTGCCTACCTCCTTTACGGTGTCAAAGTTACATGGGGTAGCTTTAGAGATCAATAAAAGCTATTATTTTCAAATACAATTCTTTTTACATAGCATAGGTAGATTTTGAGTTTGCTATTCTCAAAAAATTGATCTCCAGAACTTGATTTTATATCACATGCGACCACTTCTTTACTTGCATGCTTGCTTTCTCCGCCTGCAAAAACCACCCGAAAATACACATTAATCAGAGCGTTAACACAGTTTTCGCAAGTAAACACATGACAAAAACGAAGAAAAAAATTCGATAGTTTCACGAGTATGTCAAGTACCTCCTTTTCCCAGTCGCATCTTATGGTGATAATGGCTAATATCAACGTTTGAACAGCTGTGCCACCAAATATCATCCCTGCCCAAATTCCCTAAACACCAGAATAATTATGAATAAAATTGTGTTTATAATGAGAAAGTTAATTATCTTTGATAATGACAGTGATTAAGAAGATAATCCATACCATAACTCCTTGGTTAAACACCCATCCCATAATTAAGCCAAGAGGGACACCAATCAGATAATAGCAAAACAGGTTAATGTATGCCACGTATGACTGCCAACCCGATCCGACAGCCACTCCTGTTTTAAGTAATTAATTAATTAATTTAATTACTTGATTAATTCACTAAACAACGTTAAATGAAACAAGGGTTTTACCCGACAGAACGGGTTGAACACTGTTGAGAAGAATGGTTAATGCTAAGAGTATAGAAAGCTTGTTCACTTCCTCCAAAACCGGCTTACTCGACGAGAATATCAATGCCAGTTCATTATGAAAAACGACTACCAACACCCAAAAAACGGCTCCGATGACTATGGATGTTGCCACCGACACTGCCGTCGCAAACTTTGCTCTCTTTCCGTTTCCTGCTCCGAGTTCGTTTGCCACTCTTACTCTGCAATACATTGTTAGATTTCTTTAGTCAATTAAAGACATTCTGATCATAAAAATGATAATATCGAACTCAACACAAACACGAGTCTTCGGTTGCCATTTTTATCTGATAAAAATGGAACATAATGAAAACGATCACATTTCTTGATATACGAACGTAGATAAATCTCACCTTATACGCAATTTCAAACTCTACTCTATTCAATAAAATAAAACATAACTCTAATAATAGATAATCTAAAAAAATACAAAAGAAAACAAGAATTATCTGAGTAATAAATAAGACAAAAATTAAAAGATAATTTATAATTTATTAATGATGCTGAGAATCGAACTCTAATAATCAGAAAAAGAAAACAAATGTAGAAAACAAAAATACTAAGATTTACGCGAAAATCTCTTAGAAAAAAAAACCACAAATATAAGAGAAATTCACTAAACAAAAATCAAAGTGCAATTGAAATTTGCAATTCAAATATCAATATATAGAAAAAATATAAAAACTTAATATTTGATATACAAGTCCGACCCGGTCTGATTATAATTCAGGTCATACCAAGATCTACTAATAAATGTAAAAAAATGTTCATCATAAAACATAATTTATTATTGAGAATTAAAAAATAATAATTAACTTTTGAAAAAACGTGGCAACATGTGGATTGTGGAATCATCAATCAAAGAACACACATGGACCCACCCGAGGTTATCAATTCATTCATTTTTCATCCATTCCCTCAAAATTGGATCCATGTTGATGTGTTTATGATGTCACATCATTTTAGAAAACAGTCAATAATGCAGAAATTTCAAATACATTATTATTTTACATCATTTTTAAATAAATAATAATAATAATAATAAATCATGAAAGGTGGAAAATTCAGCGGACAACTAGAACATCCTTTGCCGAATCCAGCAACACAAACCAAGCATGTGTTTCTCTCGTCAACAAATGACCACATGATGAACACAAGTTAACATATATTTCTACAAACTCATGTCGCGTAGTCTTGTTTCAATTTCAATATGTTTAGACGAAATTAGCAAGATAATGAATTCGTGACGGGTCGCCAATCTAAAAGCATCAATCGGATCGACAAAAAGACATGTGAAAGAGGTTGAAAGAAAAGGAAAGGATACCCAGTCGCAGCAAAAAACGCCAGAGGAATCATCATCTCCCACCCATTGATGCTCATACTGCCAAAAACACCCATTATCACATCACTTCTCTAAGATTGCATAAACCTACTTTCTCCATATTAATAATTGCCTAGTCCTAGTTCAAATAATGAATTAATTAGATAATCACAAAAGAAAAAAAAGAAGAATGAACACTCAAATTCAAATTATATGTCAAGAATTTCAATTATTAAAAAATCACGAAAATATAATAAAATTGAATCATTATCCCTTGCCTATAGAAAAAAATTTTCAGCACTCAAAATAAAATTTGAATTAGTGAATTATAAAAACATCTGTAACGACTTATTCCATTCATTGGTCTTTTTCCTGCGCAGACGCACCGCCATCCGGGTTCGAATCCAGTATACGGGCCAGTCGTCACTCACAGTTCCCACCATTTGTAACCCATGAATTATATCTTGGAGGTTCTAGGTTCGAGTGGTGGGGAAGACATGAAATTTCCTACTTTAGGAGGAAAAAGTTCTATGAGTGACAACTGATTCGTATACTGGATTCGGACCCGAATGGCGGTGCGTCGGCGTAGGAAAAAGGCTGGTAAAGAGGTAGGTCGTTACAACATCTGCAGAAAAAATTAAAAAGAAAAAAAAGAAAAAAAAAAAAAGCAAGAAATGGGTTGTTACCATATTGACAAAGCATCCACTGCAATCTCAGCGTTCTTTAGATTTCCAGTCATCACGATAAGAATTCTGTAGTACCAATTCTCCAAGCTGAAACAAGATTACTTATATTATGATTGTTCTTGAAATGACAGAAAAGAAAAACTTTAAAAACTGTAAAATATAAATCAAATGGAAGAAGGTTCTCCTCTATCAGATTGAACAACGTGGAACTGTGGCGATGAAAACGAGAATTAAGAGAGAGAGAGAGAGAGAGAGAGAGGACAGAGAGAGAGAGAGATACCATAGCATTACGCCAGAAGCAGCAGACAGTTTAAGAAACTCCCAAAGACCAGAGAAAGCTTCGATGGAGAACCCAGTCCAAGTAAGAGGGCACCCACCAAAAAGAGTGTAACCCAGAAGACCAAAAACCAAAACCCACCAAGAAATATTCAAAGTGGCCGCCGTTCCGATCACTCCCATCTGAAGCTGATAGACAAACAACCAGCTCACTCCGATATGCACCAGAAGAGCCGCCAGAGAAACCCAGGCAATCACGCTGGTCTTTAGCTGGCTCTGCAAGAATCTATTCAATGGAAACTGGAATGCGAAGCTGAAGTGTTGTGGAATCATCCACATTGAAACTTCTCCTGACAGTTCTGCTAATTCTGAGGGCTGACCCAGAAGTTTCAGAGCCGGAGAAGCGAATAGATAGATTGGTAGAAGAAGAATACAGCAGAGGAATAGAACTATCCATGATCTCTGCATGTAAATTCCCAGCATATAGTATTTTTTCGCTCCATATGCTTGTCCACATAATGTTTCTAAAGCACTTGCCATACCTAACTGAGAAATAAAAGATTGAAGAAATTCATCAGAAATAAAGCCCTCTTGAAAAACATTAAAAAGAAAGAAAAAATAATATCATTTTTAGAAGCTTCATACCAGAAGACCGAAGTCGAAGCCAACGACAACGCTGTTGGAGATGGAAATTGCAGCGAGTTCAAGATCGCCCAAGTGACCGGCAAAGGCTTGGGTGATTACTAACATAGAATAGGAGGCGATTCTGCTAAAAATTGCAGGTCCAACTATATACCATAGCTTCTTCGATTCGACCCATAACCTCCTCGATAAACTTTGGTCTTCTTCTTCTTCTTCCTCTTCTTCTTCAACTTCAATATGATTCTTGAAACCCTGATCTTGTAGTAAAGGGACCTTCCCTGCTTCTTTTTCTTCTCGTTTATCAGACATGGCTTAGAAACTGAAGCCCTTTTCTTCTACCAGGGAACTAACAAGAACGAAGAGAAGGTGATGAGTTATGGATTTAGCTTGAGTTTTTGTAGACCAGTATATTCAAGCTCTTCTTCTGGAAGAGACGTAGTCGAGATTGAGACTGGGACTGAGACACGTACCGAAGAGATGCTGTCGAGTTTGAACTCTCTCAGTTTATAATTTGAGTAATTGGAATAAACTAATGGAAAGAAAAGGTAAGAGATGTGAAACGATGCTATCAAACTTTATTTGCTTTAATATTTTGTTTAATAATCCATTCTGAAAGATTGATTGATGCATAATTGATACGAAACTGTAAGAACAGCTGGTTCTAAAATCAACCATATCATATTATTTGTTCTAAAGTTATTATTTTTTAATCAAGAATTTCCAATTTTTAACGTCAATTTTAGTTGTTTAGCTTTTTACATTAATGGGTTTTATTTATACAAAACAAACAACTTAAAAATAGATGAAAGATTGGATTTTTATACTTAAATGCAAGACAATCGGATGTTCTTGGGGGAGACGAGGGGTAGAATTGTGTAGTCACTGCTTACATCATTCAGTTTTATAAGCATTTGATCCCACCACCCATTCATTGTAAGTCTAAAAAACAAACAATAAATCCAACATGACAGACAGACAAACCAAGTTAACGTAGTCCACTCGATAATTTTTAGATTACGTTGGACAATTTAATCATATTCTAACACTATGTGTAATTTTTGTCCATATATTTAAAGGTATTAAACAGAGCCCCGTATGATATCAACGTAGTCCATAAATCTCTCTTGTTCTTGCTAATTATAGTGCTGAGTTGCCTTTATCATTCACCGATAGTGAAGTGTTTGTGAAAAAATATGCTCTCCTAATTTTAAATACGTACCTTCTCGTCATGTCATGGACTAATTTGGGTTCATGACAAATCATTTCTAATATATCACAATATGTTTATTAGTAAATAAATGTCACATCTATAAAATTCAATTATACTTCTAACTTTATTTTAAAATTTTAGTCTATACAATTGCAAATGAACATTTGTTGGTGTAGGTCATGGTCAAGACAATTCACTCAAACTTACGCGTAATAGCTTTGCATTGATAATGTCTTTGTTGTCTTCTTCTTAGAAGTGTCGTTTAATTAACACAGTCTACACAATACTAGATTGTGTCACATGACTAAATTATAAGTTTGTGACATCAAAGAGTATTTTATTATGAAGACAACTTAAGACCAAAGTGAAGAACTTGAAGAGAAAGCAACTGTGACCTCTTGGAGCATGGAGTGGCCATTTATTCAGAGGTTTTTTTCTTTTTTTTTTTTTTCTTTTTTAAATTGTGCATTAATGTTTTAATTTGAAAATTTCATGACTATGCATCTACATATTATTTTTTTATAATTTAATTAAACATCATTTATTATCCAAAAGATTATTTTTAATTTTTAATTTTTAATAAAATTTCATTTTTATTTTATTTTACTTTTTTCTAGAAACTATTTTTTTTTTTCGTATGGCAGACCCTCAATCGGCACATTGAATCTCTTTTCATCCGTCTGATTTTTCGCATAAATCATGTAAACAATTATATGTATAACTTAAAATTCGAGTAACACAGGGCAAACGCAATGGCATAGGCTAGATTGAAGCCAAGCCCTTCCACTAGAAAGTGGCTGCAACTTGAAAATGATTGATGATAGGCCAAATATTGGCAAAGAACTAAAGGGGGTCGATGATAGAAAGTGATAAAATTATTGAGGACTAAAGTAGATGAATCGTGAATTTTGATTTCTACCAACCATAGACTTTGATCTCATGATAAATAAAACTTTAGTTAACTTTACGAAAAATGCCTTCCAATGGTGGAACACTCATCCAACTCCATTCAAAGAATCTAAATAACATAAGATTAAAACATTTAACCATTAAGGCATATCGAAAATTTACCATTTCAATGATCTAAACGATATCAAGATAAAAACACTAACCATACGAGAACATCATCCCATCAAAGATCTCCTTAAAATAATACGGCTCTACTAGTGCTCTGAATCAAAGATTTAAAAAGTTACGTTCACAACTTTAATATGAAAAATTAATGTCAAGTTCATGGGATGCTTTTAAAGGTACTATTATCAAGTTCATGGGATGCTTTTAAAGGTACTATTGGTATGATAGGGACCACAAGTTGGATTCGATGTCTAGAAATTTGTAGAAAATTAAAGAGATTAATAGTCTTTATTGTTTTCTATGATTCATTTTCGAAAAAGAAATGTTTCTCACACACTATGATTATCTCCTTGTTTTCATAAAATTATCGTAACTTTTGAAATTGAGAGCCAATAGGGATCCACTCCATAATTGTCTAGTTTTGCACGTAGGTTATCTAGTGAAACACAGACACACTTGTACTCTCTTAGTGATAGAAAAACAAAGGAAGAGACTAGGGTTTCATTAGAGGCATCATGAATAATCAAATACAATGAAAATAAAAGTTTATATTAGTAATATATAAATGACCAAACTATCTTTAGATAAAAAAAAACTAATTATAAGTTTCCTTAAATCGGAAATTTGTTATTTAAAAATTGAAGAACAACTAAAATCTCCAAAGATTATTGATAAGATTAAAGAGATTGAAAATCAATTTCAAACCGAAGTTTGTAATACTACTCCAAATGCTTTTTAAGATAGAAAAAGACATATTGTTTATTTACCGTATATTTCTGACTTCAATGAAAAATTTATTCCAACAAAAGTTTGACCAAGTCAGATGAAACAGGATTATTTAGATTTATGCAAAAGAGAGATTGAAACTCTTTTAGAAAAAAATCTTATCCGTAAAAGTCACTCTCCTTGGAGTTGTACAGCCTTTTATGTTAATAACAGTAATGAAAAAGAACGAGGAGTTCCTCGTCTTGTTATTAATTATAAACCTCTAAATGATGTGTTAAAATGAATTCGATATCCGATTTCAAATAAAAAGGATCTTTTAGATCGTCTTCAATCTGCTTTAATATTTGCGAAATCTGATCTAAAATCAGGATACTGGCAGATTCAGATATCCAAAAAAGATAGATTTAAAACTGCATTTGTTGTTTCTTTTGGCCATCATGAATGGAATATTATGTCATTTGGATTAAAAAATGCTCCATCAGAATTTCAAAATATAATGAATGATATATTTTCAATATATTCTGAATTTTGTATTGTCTATATTGATGATATTCTTGTTTTTTCTACTTCAATTGATCAACATATTAGGCATCTTAGAATTTTAAAAGATGTTATAAAAAGGAATGGTTTAGTTATTTCTGCTTCTAAAATGCAATTGTTTAAAACAACAATTCATTTTTTAGGACATAATATTAATCAAGAAACAATTATTTCAATAAGCCGAAGTATTGATTTTGCATCTAAATTTTCTGACGAAATTAAAGACAAAACCCAATTACAAAGGTTTTTGGGAAGTCTAAATTATTTAGGTGATTTTAATAAAAATATAACTCAAGATACTTTTATTTTATATAAGAGACTTCAGAAAAATCCATCTCCTTGGACTCAATAACATACCAATGTTGTAAGTGTTGATTTAAATGGTGTTTAAGTTTAAATATGTTTTTGATGATGTGGTTATATGTTAAAGTAATTTGATTATGTTTATTACGATTTATGCATATGAGAATTATCTGTTGGAAATACCCTTGAAAAAGATATTTTAGTTGTCTGATGAATTTGGTTAAGTGTTCTAGGTATATTAGTAAAACAGGGTTGTGAATGC
Organism: Begonia masoniana; assembly: GCA_022432975.1. Taxonomy (NCBI): domain Eukaryota; kingdom Viridiplantae; phylum Streptophyta; class Magnoliopsida; order Cucurbitales; family Begoniaceae; genus Begonia; species Begonia masoniana. The sequence goes on from CM039507.1 coordinate 4,559,531, forward strand.
ACATCCAGCGGTCAAGTAGAAAAGTAGTCCACCGGTGAATTAAAATAAAAGACGAAGTCCACCGATCTCTAAACGACAAAAGAAGAAGTCGTTCAAAGACGAAGTCCACTGCTCGCTAGACGACAAAGGCTGTAGACTTCGAAGACTAAGTCCACCGATAGGAAAACGACAAAAGGAGAAGTTCTTAATGACTGCGTCCACCGATCGCTAGACGACAAAAGAAAAAAAATCCTCAGATAGCATTCCTTCAAAGTCTAAGTCCTCCGGTCACTAAACGACAAAGGCTGATGACTTAAACGACGAAGTCCTCCGGTCACTAAACGACAAAGGCGGATGACTTAAAAGACGAAATCCTCCGGTCACTAAACGACAAAGGCGGATGACTTAAAAGACGAAGTCCTCCAGTCACTAAACGACAAAGGAAGAAGACTTCATATCTACATCTTCCGATTGAGGACCAAGTTTTATTACTGCATCCTCCAATAGCGGTTCAACATTTCAAAGACATAATCCACCGATGGCAGTTCACTAAAATAAGCAGAGTCTTCCGCCAGAATTCAAATATACCGCGAAGCTACAATGAAGTCGTTTTCAAGCTATAACCCCTGAACATTTATGGCGACGATGAATAGCAATTTCAGATGCAACGGCTATCTACATTTGTACGATTGCTACTTCAACGGTAACAAAGTTTCTATTATTGGATAAGGAGCATTGAAGTCAAGCCGATTTGCAGACAGAGTATTTAAACCAAGGTTAGAGCACGAAGACACAACTTTTGCCAATTTTATTCTTGAGCCCTAACCTGAAAATTTCAGCATACTCTGTATTACTCTTCTACACCTCTCGATTCAATAACTTGAGATTTTAATCTTTGAGAGTGTAGTCTGAGCTTGAAATTTTACAAACTCCAATATCTGTATAAGGCAGTGGATTATCGCCCGTGAAGAATAATCCAGTATTGTAAAAGGCAGTAGATCGACGCCCGGAAGTTCGATCTTGTATTCTCGTTGAGGAGAAGGATAAGGATCTTCAAGGGGAAACCTTGAAGCGTGGATGTAGGCAAGGTTTGGCCGAACCACGTAAAAACTCTTGTGTTCGTTTTTCTCTCTTTCTCTGTTACTTTTATTATTGTGTTTGTCTGCCTATAGCTTTAGAAAAATTAAAAAGGGTTTAATTCACCCCCCTCTTAGACAATCTCATTCCTACAATTGGTATCAGAGCAAGGTTTGTCACTGTCTAAGTTGGTTTTAAACACTCTGTGAAATATATATTTATAATGGCATTCAACACTAACTTCACACACGTAGAAGGTCAATCTACAAATAGACCTACTTTCTTTGATGGTAGTGATTATGTTTATTGGAAGGCTAGAATGAAAATATTCGTTCAAGCCATGAACTATGAGACTTGGTGTATTATAGAGAATGGTCCTTTTAAGGCCATGAAAACTGTAGATGGGAAAAGTATCCCTAAGGACTCTACTGAATTATCTGAGTCCGATAAGAGAAATCTGAGCCTTAATGCCAAGGCAGTAAACACTTTGTACTGTGCTCTGAATAGAGATGAATTTAATAGAGTACAAGGGTGTGAAAGTGCTCAAGAAATTTGGCACTTATTAGAGATCACACACGAGGGCACAAACCAAGTGAAGGAGAGCAAATTGAATATGCTCATACACGAGTATGAATTGTTCTCTATGCCTAAGGATGAGTCTGTCTCTTCCATGTTTACAAGATTTACCAACATAACTAATGGTTTGAAAGCTCTTGGTAAATCTTATTCTAGTGAATAACAGGTCAGGAAGATCCTCAGATGTCTTCCAAGAAGCTGGCAGCCAAAGGTGACTGCAATTCAGGAAGCTAAGGATCTTAAAGCTCTAAAGCTTGAAGAGCTCATTGGATCCCTCATGACACATGAGATCACAATGAGGTCAAATGAGAAGGAAGATCTCAAGGAAAAAGAGGCTACAAAGAGAAAATATATTGCTATGAAAGCCTCTTCCAGTAAACAAGACGTATCTGAGGAAGAAGAAGAAGATGATGATGAGGATATTGCCCTCATTACAAGGAGGTTCAGTAAATTTCTCCAGAGGAAAAGAATGCAAGGAAGGAGATTTCCAAAGGTTGAGAAATCTCAAAAGGAGAAGGAAATCACATGCTTCGGGTGTGGAAAGCCAGGTCATATGAAGGCAGACTGTCCACAAGCGAAGAAGAATCCCAAGAATTTTAAAAAGAAGGCTATGAAGGCTACTTGGGATGACAGTGAAGGCAACACTTCTTCTTCAGAAGATGAGGAAGTAGCCAACCTCTGCTTCATGGCACACGATAATGAGGTTAGTCATTCCTCTAATGATAGTGAATCTGATGATGATGATGATGATGATATGGTAGATGCATTTAACGATTTGGTTAAACAATTCAGCATGCTTAAGAATAAGTATCATTTGTTGAAAAGAGAAAATGCAGATCTTTTAGAAAAACATACTAAAGAAGTGGAATTGCATGAAAAGGAGATCACTGAATTGAAAAAGAAAAATGAAACTTTAAATAATTTGTTCAGAAATACACTTATAGTAGTAATCAACTGAACATGCTGTTAAGTGATCAGAGAATGCAATTTGATAAATCTGGCTTAGGATATGACAGGTTCAGTAAAAAGAAAACGTATAAGAATTTCTTTGTTAAATCTACTGTTTGCCATGCGTGTAATGAAATGGGACATAAATCCTTCGTATGTCCTTTAAAAACAAACAGTAAGAAAACAAATAGCAAATTACAGTGGGTTCCTAAAGGAACCAAGACTAACGCTAGGACCCAAAAGATTTGGGTACCTAAGAAGACTACTTGATCTCTGTTTTGCAGGTTGAGTGCTCTCCTGGAAAGAACCAGTGGTACCTCGACAGTGGATGCTCGAGGCATATGACAGGAGACTCAACCATGTTTGCTGCTGTCAACAAAAAGAAAAGAAGTGTGACTTTTGGTGGAAACCAAAAGGGCAAAATTGTTGGTATCGGCAATATAGGTAACAGTTTTAATCCTATTATTGAAAATGTACTTTTAGTTGAGGGATTAAAGCATAATTTGCTTAGTATTAGCCAGTTATGTGATAAAGGATATGAGGTGATCTTTAAATCAAACTCTTGTTTAATTAAAGATGCATCTAGTGACAAAACTCTGTTTTTTGGCTATAAGAAAGAAAATATTTATATCATTGACTTTGATAATGTTGTTTGCATAGATGAAAAATGTTTTGCTGTGAATTCTTCAAATGATAGTTGGATCTGGCATAGGAGATTAGAACACGTAGAGATGGATACCTTAGCTAAGATTACTAAGGAAAATTTAGTTAGAGGAATCCCTAAGATATCCTTTGAGAAGGATAAGGTCTGTGATGCCTGCCAAATGGGTAAGCAGATCAAAAGTTCCTTTGTATCGAAGAATGCAATTTCTACTTCTAAACCGCTCCAACTTCTTCACATGGACCTCTTTGGTCCTTCCAATATAGCCAGCTTAGGAGGCAAATTTTATGCCTTTGTTATTGTAGATGACTTCTCTAGATTCACCTGGGTATACTTTTTGAAGTCTAAGGATGAGACTTTTGATACCTTCTCTAGTTTTAGGAAAAGAGTTCAAAATGAAAAGGAGCTCACCATTGTTGTTATTCGTAGTGATCATGGTGGAGAATTTGAAAATGAGAGATTTGAACTCTTGTGTCTCAAGCATGGAATTGAGCATAATTTTTCCTCCACTAGAACCCCTCAGCAAAATGGTATTGTTGAGAGGAAAAATAGGTCTCTCCAAGAGCTAGCTCGGACTATGCTCAATGAGAATTCTCTTTCTAAATACTTCTGGGCTGAAGCTGTCTCTACAGCATGCTATGTACTCAATCGGGTCTCCATAAGACCTATTCTTGAGAAAACTCCTTATGAGCTTTGGCATGGAAAAACTCCTTCTGTTAAATATTTTAGAGCCTTTGGTAGTAAATGCTTTATTCTCAACACTAAGGATAACTTAGGAAAATTTGATTCCAAATCTGATCTTGGAATTTTTCTTGGTTATTCTCTTTCAAGTAAAACATATAGAGTATTCAATAGGAGAACTCTAGTTGTAGAGAAATCAGTTCATGTTAACTTTGATGAGTCCCCTCAACTCACAATCATTGTGGATGAGGATGATTCTTTGGATAGACAACTGGACTCTCTCTCTTTAGAAAAGCCAAGTGTTCCTCTTCAAGTAGAAAAATCTATAGAACCTTCTTCTACTTCTCTAGATATTGTTCCTGTCAAGGATGAAAATCCTGTTCTTCCTAGAGATTGGAAGTATATCAAAAATCATCCAATAGATGAAATTCTAGGTGATCCTTCTTTAGGAGTTAAGACTAGATCCTCTCTTAGGAATCTCTGTGCCAATGTAGCATTTATTTCTCAGATAGAGCCTAAGAAGTTTGAGGAAGCCGAATTGGATGAAAATTGGATTGTGGCAATGCAAGATGAACTAAACCAATTCAAAAGGAACAATGTTTGGGAACTTGTTCCAAAACCTGTTGATCATCCTATTATTGGAACTACGTGGGTTTATAAGAATAAAATGGATGAAAATAGGATTGTAGTAAGAAACAAAGTTAGGCTAGTTGCCAAAGGTTATAATCAAGAAGAATGAATTGATTTTGAGGAAACCTTTGCACCTGTAGCTAGGCTAGAATCCATTAGAATGCTTTTAGCCTATGCCTGCTTCAAAAATTTCACACTCTTTCAAATGGATGTAAAGAGTGCCTTTTTAAATGGATATATCATGGAAGAAGTTTATGTAGACCAGCCCTTAGGATTTGAAGACTTTGCAAAATCTGATCATGTGTATAGACTTAAGAAGGCTCTTTATGGACTTAAGCAGGCTCCTAGAGCTTGGTATGATAGATTGAAGAACTTCCTTGAGGAAAAGAATTTCAAAAAGGGAAATACATATTCAACTCTATTTACCAAGCAAAAGGATAAAGACATTCTGTTAGTTCAAATTTATGTCGATGACATTATTTTTGGATCAACTAATGTGATGAGGACCTCAAGACGGATACATTACAAGTGGATGGACCAATAACGAGAGCAAAGGCAAAGCAGATCAAGGAGCAAATGAGCAATTTGGTCCGTCAAATCTTACCTCAAGAAGGAAATTGCATTCAGAAGCAAGAACCAGAGATTGTTCTCTTAATCCAAGCTGTTTTGGGATGATTTTTATGTCATTTTCGTTTTATTTATTTAGTTAATTCGATTGTCGTTTTTTAGGGTTTAAAAAGTACTTGTCGTATGTCAAGTCATAAGTTGTCATTATTTTAGCAATTGTCATTATTTTAATTAAGAGTTACAAGGACAAGATAGTAATTTTGTTCTTGAAACCCTAGCATGAAGGGGTGTTTCATGCCTATAAATTCATTCCTAGTTGAATAAAAAAAGGGTATTCAGGTTTTATCTAATTGTGAGAGAATTTCTCTTAGTTTCTTGAAGAAACTCCGAACTTATCAAGGTTCTCCTTGTGGCGTTCAAAATCTGACTTATCAAACGAACAGGCATATTCGTTTGTGGCGTCCTCCTCATTCCAAGGTTCGGATCTATATAGATTTCGGGTCAAGGATTTCCTTTTCGAACTTGTAGATTCTGGGTTAGCGACGACGCCAATATTTTGATCGTGGGTCATCGTCACATCGTTGGCGTGGTTCGCATCATTTGGTTTCAGAGCCAAATCGAGTTCGTCAGGTTCTATCCCTCCTTTCCGTTTTGTTTTGTTTCAGAAATTTTAATCTTGAGTCTTGAAATCTGTTTCAATTTATTTCGATGATTCGCTATTCAAATATGCGTCAAACGAAAACATCGTCTTCATATGAATCATAGAACGTCGTGTCAGCTTTCTGATCTGTGTTGAACCGTCAAAATCGGATCTTGTTTGCTTATTCAAAAGTGAAATTTTGTAACTGTCAAGGATTGGTGATTCTCAAAAGTATTTCGCAGTTTTCATCTTGATAACGATTCCGATTGCGAAAGTGTTATTCTTTAAGTTGTTAGATGAGATTTTGATCTTTCCAAATCGTACCTAAACGTAAAATTCCGATCTGGTTTGGGCACTAAAAAGTTATCTACAAATTCAGTTACCAATTCGGTTACAAATTCGGTTACAATTCGGTTACAAATTCGGTTACCAATTCTGTTACAAATTCGGTTACCAATTCGGTTACAAATTCAAAAAAAAAAAAAAAAAAAAAAAAAATGTGTTTCTCTAAATCTATTCAACTACCTTACCTCATTGGATTGTTCCTTTGCATCCTTATACTATTCTGATTATTTTGAGCTAGTTCTTTCATCACTAATTGTAGTGTCTGTTATTTTGGTTTGTCTTGTTTAGTTCGCCACTTGTGAACTTCCATTACTATTCGGTTAGTTTCGAAAGAAATCAAAGAGAATTCAAGTGGAAAAAGGCACGAGTGAGTGAGAATATTAGAGGGTAACAGCCAATATTATTGAGTGTAAACACGAGTGCAATTGAGTGATTTTTCTTCATTTCGAGTGAAACACGTGAGGGAGTGCTGTGAGGTCCTATATTTCTTCACCTTTTACTTTCTTATTTGTTTCGTAATTGTAGTACTTATTTTGCCATTATTTATTTATTTTTTTTGTTCTTTATTTTGGGTTGTCAGTTTTTGTTATTGCAGGAAAACTCATTTATTACTATTTGATTAGTTTTCCTTATAAAAAAAAAACAAAAAAAAAAAAAAAAATCGAGTGGAAAAGGCACGAGTGGGTGAGCATATCTAAAGGTAAAAGCCAATATTATTGAGAGTAAACACGAGTGAAATTGAGTGATTTTCCACATTTTCGAGTGAAACACGTGAGGGAGTGTTGTGAGGTCCTATTTTACTTCACCTTCTACGTTCTTGCAGAGAATACCTAACCATGTCCGACGCAGAAGACAACCAACATCCTGCTAACATGCCAAATTTACAAATGGAGGCGATCATGGGAGAGATGAGACGGCTGATGAGACAAGGGTTCAATGAGATCAATGAGCGAATTGATCAAGTGGAACAGATTGCGACACGAGTCCAACCCCCGGCTGGGCATAATGCACTGAGAAGAAACCAGCGTAGGCAGTTCCCTATGGAAGAGATCGATGAAATTGATGAGAGAAACTTGGAGGATGATCTTGATAGGGTGTCCGTGGGCAGTCGTGGAAGACATGGGAATGACCGCGCAAGACAAGACCGAGGCCGACTTGATTATAATTTGGGAAACATCAAGATGAAGATTCCTGAGTTTCGAGGAAAAAGTGATCCAGAGGAGTACCTGGACTGGGAACGGAAAATAGAGCTAGTTTTTGATTGCCACAATTACTCCGAGCGAAAGAAAGTGAAGCTTGCTGCCATAGAATTTACAGAGTATGCAATAGTGTGGTGGGACAAGTTGTGTCTCGATCGAAGGCAAGACGGAGACCTTCCCATTGAGAGTTGGGCAGAGATGAAGAGGGTGATGCGACGACGATTTGTACCGAGTCATTACCGTCGTGATCTACACAACAAATTGCAAACTCTTCGGCAAGGGAGTCGGAGTGTGGATGAGTATTACAAGGATATGGAGATGACGATGATAAGGGCCAATGTCGAAGAGGATCGAGAAGCGACAATGTCTAGATTCTTGAGGGGGTTGAATCGCGAGATTGCCGACGCAGTTGAGCTACAACATTATGTTGAGATTGAAGACTTGGTTCACATGTCCTTGAAGGTAGAGAGACAGCAGCAGCGACGTAGTAGTAACCGTCAACATAGCTTGAACCAAACGCCTTGGAAGCCAAAGTATCCGAAGAAGGAAGAGAGTCCCTCCACTTCTAAGGGTAAGTTTGAACAGCGGGCAACAACTACGCCCTCTTCCAACCAGGCCAAACCAACACCTACACCCAATCGCTCCAGTGAGATCAAGTGTTTCAAATGTCTTGGGAGAGGACATATCGCGAGTCAATGCCCAAATAAGCGAGTGATGGTGTTGCGGGAGAGTGGAGAGATCGAGTCCGAGGCTAGTGATGACGAGGGTGAATCAGATATGCCGTCATTGGAGTATGTTTCCACGGATGATGAGGAGGTAGGAGCTGCCAACGGAGACTTCCTTTTGGTTGCACGACGTGCCTTGAGTGCGCAGATAAAGGAGGACGAAGATGATAAGGTGCAGCGAGAAAATATTTTCCACACCCGGTGCCACGTGAAAGACAAAGTGTGTAGCGTCATAGTCGACGGGGGAAGTTGTACCAATGTGGCTAGTGCTTCTATGGTGGAGAAATTGGGATTGTTAACGTTGAAACATCCACGACCTTACAAGTTGCAATGGTTGAATGATAGTGGGGAGGTACGTGTCACCAAGCAAGTGGTGGTACCCTTTCGGATTGGAAAGTACGAAGACGAAGTGAAGTGCGACGTGGTACCGATGCAAGCTAGTCATATCCTGTTGGGAAGACCGTGGCAATTTGATCGAAGAGTGCAACATGATGGTTTCACCAACAAGTATTCATTCACCCATAAACACAAGCCAATCACGTTAGTACCCTTATCCCCGAGAGAGGTCTTTGCAGATCAAATTAGGTTGCAGAAATCAAGTGAACAAGAAAGAAAAGAGTGGAAACAAGGAAAACCTGAGAGAAAACCAGAGAGTTCATCCATTTCTAAACAGAATCTCTTTGCAACCAAGAGTGATTTGAAACAAGCCATTACCGACAAACAGCCAATGATCCTTCTCACGTACAAGGAAGATATTTTAAATACTAACAAGCTAGATTTGTCCCTTCCAAATCTGGTTGTTTCTCTTTTGCAGGACTTTGAGGACGTATTTCCCGATGAGCTTCCAAAAGGTTTGCCACCCATTCGCGGGATTGAGCACAAGATTGACCTTGTTCCCGGAGCCTCTATTCCTAATCGGCCAGCTTATCGCACCAACCCAAAGGAGACAAAGGAGTTACAGCGTCAAGTGGACGACTTGATGGAAAGGGGGTACGTGAGGGAGAGCATGAGTCCGTGCGCTGTTCCCGTTCTTTTGGTTCCTAAGAAGGATGGTACATGGCGAATGTGCACCGATTGTCGCGCCATCAACAATATCACGGTAAAGTATCGTTTTCCTATTCCTCGTTTAGATGATATGCTTGATGAGTTGCATGGTTCCTGTGTCTTTTCAAAGATTGATCTTAAGAGTGGATACCATCAGATTAGAATGAATGAAGGAGATGAGTGGAAAACGGCGTTTAAAACAAAACATGGATTGTACGAGTGGATGGTCATGCCATTTGGGCTAACTAATGCACCTAGTACTTTCATGCGCTTGATGAATCATGTTTTGCGTTCGTTTATTGGAAAATTTGTGGTTGTATACTTTGATGATATTTTAATATATAGTTCGAATCTGCATGACCACGTTTCCCATTTGAGAGCAGTTTTGAATGTTCTTAGGAAAGAGAAATTGTACGCTAACCAGGGCAAGTGCACCTTTTGCACCGACCAGCTTGTTTTTCTTGGTTTTATTGTTAGCGCGCAGGGAATCCAGGTTGACAATGAAAAGGTTTCCGCAATTCAAGAATGGCCAACTCCGACGACTGTTGGACATGTGCGAAGTTTTCATGGACTTGCTAGCTTCTACCGGCGATTCGTGAAGGACTTTAGCACCGTGGCCGCACCGCTCACCGATGTGATGAAGAAGAATGTTCCATTCAAGTGGGGCGAGGCACAAGAGGAGGCATTTAAGATTCTGAAATATAAACTTTCGCATGCCCCTTTACTTGCTTTACCTAACTTTGATAAAATGTTTGAGGTTGAGTGTGATGCTTCAGGTGTAGGGATTGGAGCTGTTTTAATGCAGGAACGAAGACCAATTGCATACTTCAGTGAGAAGTTGAGCGGCGCAACGCTCAACTACCCGACGTACGACAAAGAGCTCTATGCTGTAGTTCGTGCCCTCGAGACGTGGCAACACTACCTTATGCCAAAGGAGTTCGTGATCCGCACCGATCATGAAACCTTGAAGCATTTCAAGAGCCAACACAAGCTGAACAAACGCCATGGTCACTGGTCTGAATTCTTGGAGCCATTCCCATACGTCATCCAGTACAAGAAAGGTAAGGAGAATGTAGTTGCTGATGCACTTTCTCGCAGGTATGTTTTAATATCAACCTTAGATGCTAAATTACTTGGATTCGAACATATCAAGCAGCTTTACATTGATGATGTTGATTTTGGAGAGAGTTATAGGTTGTGTGAGAAATCTGGGTTTGGGAAGTTCTTTAGGCATGACGGGTACCTATTTAGGGAAGGTAAATTGTGTGTTCCCAACTGTTCTTTGCGTGATTTATTGATTAGGGAATCCCATGGGGGAGGGTTGATGGGGCATTTTGGGGTAGCAAAAACTCTAGGAATTCTACAAGAACATTTCTATTGGCCCCACATTAAACGAGATGTTGAGAGGATAATTGGTAGGTGTCTTACGTGTAAGCAAGCTAAATCGAGAGTACAACCGAACGGGCTTTACACACCACTGCCTATTCCTAGTTCACCTTGGATTGACATTTCGATGGACTTTGTGCTAGGGTTACCTAGGACTAAGCGTGGTAAGGATTCGATTTTTGTGGTTGTAGATCGTTTTTCTAAGATGGCTCATTTTATTCCTTGTCATAAAACTGATGATGCCTCTAATGTTGCTGAATTGTTCTTTCGAGAGATAGTACGGTTACATGGGATGCCAAGGACAATAGTTTCGGATCGTGATGCTAAATTTTTAAGTTACTTTTGGAAAACTTTGTGGGGGAAATTAGGAACAAAACTTTTGTTTTCAACTACTTGTCATCCCCAAACTGATGGTCAAACTGAGGTAGTGAATAGGACTTTATCGACATTGTTGAGGGCAGTCATTAGCAAAAACATTAAGTCATGGGAGGAATATTTGCCACATGTTGAGTTTGCCTACAATCGTTCAATTCATTCAGCCACTAAATTTTCACCATTTGAGATTGTTTATGGTTTTAATCCGCTAACCCCATTGGATTTATCACCTTTACCTGTTTCTGAACAAGTGAATTTAGATGGCGAGAAGAAGGCAGAAGTCGTGAAACAACTCCACGAGCGAGCTCGACAAAACATTGAGCGGAGAACAGATCAATACATCAAGAATGCCAACAAGGGTCGCCGTCAACTCATTTTTGAACCAGGAGATTGGGTTTGGTTGCATATGCGCAAAGAGAGATTCCCCGCACAACGACGTTCTAAATTGCTTCCTCGTGGTGATGGACCATTCCAAGTGCTTGAGCGAATTAACAACAACGCCTACAAGCTTGATTTACCTGGTGAGTACAATGTAAGTGCAACGTTTAATGTTTCTGACTTGAGTCCTTTTGATGCAGATTTTGATTTGAGGACAAATCATTTTCAAGAGGGAGGGAATGATGAGGACCTCAAGACGGATACATTACAAGTGGATGGACCAATAACGAGAGCAAAGGCAAAGCAGATCAAGGAGCAAATGAGCAATTTGGTCCGTCAAATCTTACCTCAAGAAGGAAATTGCATTCAGAAGCAAGAACCAGAGATTGTTCTCTTAATCCAAGCTGTTTTGGGATGATTTTTATGTCATTTTCGTTTTATTTATTTAGTTAATTCGATTGTCGTTTTTAGGGTTTAAAAAGTACTTGTCGTATGTCAAGTCATAAGTTGTCATTATTTTAGCAATTGTCATTATTTTAATTAAGAGTTACAAGGACAAGATAGTAATTTTGTTCTTGAAACCCTAGCATGAAGGGGTGTTTCATGCCTATAAATTCATTCCTAGTTGAATAAAAAAAGGGTATTCAGGTTTTATCTAATTGTGAGAGAATTTCTCTTAGTTTCTTGAAGAAACTCCGAACTTATCAAGGTTCTCCTTGTGGCGTTCAAAATCTGACTTATCAAACGAACAGGCATATTCGTTTGTGGCGTCCTCCTCATTCCAAGGTTCGGATCTATATAGATTTCGGGTCAAGGATTTCCTTTTCGAACTTGTAGATTCTGGGTTAGCGACGACGCCAATATTTTGATCGTGGGTCATCGTCACATCGTTGGCGTGGTTCGCATCATAATGTCAACTTGTGTAATGAATTTTCCTTCCTCATGCAAAGTGAATTTGAAATGAGTATGATGGGGGAGTTAAAATTCTTTTTAGGTTTCCAGATTAGTCAATCTCCTGATGGAATTTTCTTCTGTCAAGAAAAATACATTAAGGAACTTCTTAAGAAATTTAGATTAGAATCTTCTAAGTCTTCCAAAACTCTCATGAGTACCACCACCAAATTGGACAAAGATGAAAATGGTATTAATGTTGATATTAAGAAATATCGTGGTATGATTGGTTTTCTGTTATATCTGACTGCAAGTAGACCAGATATACTCTTTAGTGTTTGTTTATGTGCTAGATTTCAAGCTGCCCCTAAGGAGTCTCACTTATCTGCAGTTAAAAGAATTTTCAAATATTTGAGTGGGACTCGTGACTTAGGATTATGGTATCCTAAAGGCACTTCCTTTGATCTGATTGGATATTCAGATTCTGATTATGCTGGAAGCCTAGTTGATAGGAAAAGCACCAGTGAAACATGTCAATTCCTTGGTGAATCTCTTGTTTCCTGGTACTCTAAGAAATAGAATTCTGTTGCATTGTCAACTGCTGAGAGTGAATATATTGCTGCAGGCAGTTGCTGTGCACAAATGCTTTGGATGAAGCAAACTCTAGAGGACTATAATCTGTTCTATGATAGGATTCCTATTCGGTGTGACAACACCAGTGCTATTAATATTTCCAAGAATCCTATTCAGCATTCTAGAACCAAGCATATCGATGTCAGATATCACTTTATCCGTGATCATGTTCAAAGAGGTGATATTTCCTTAGAGTTTGTAAATTCTGAAAATCAATTGGCAGATATTTTTACAAAGCCGTTGGATGAGAAAACCTTCTGTGGGATAAGAATAAGATTGGGACTTATTAAGAGTGAGAAAAGTTAAGGTTCTCTCCTTATTTTCTGTTTTTTAGTGTTTACATCGCCGGATCATTTTTCGGTGGATATAGATAACCAGATGATATGTATCCTCCAGAGACTGGATGATCTTTCTGCATCGGATGATGTACTTTCTAATATGTCGACACGTGTCACCCATCGGATGATATCGACGTTACACGTGTGACCTCATCATGTCGGGTGGTGTTTTATTTCTTTCAAATTCCTATTTCTTCGTCGACGCTTCATCTTTCGCGCCCTTTCACTTGCTTCTACTCTAACAGTCGTGTTTTTCCCCTTTCCAAAACCCTTTTATCCTCCGCATCTACGCTCTGTCGGTTCTTCAAACGTTATTATGGAATCCTCCTCTAGAGCTGGTAAGGAACCCGCTACCAAGAAGGCCAAGACTGTCGCCCGTCCGTCACGAGAAATTCCTCGTTCGAATAGCTGGCCATCGTATTACTTCCTTACTTAGGCTGCTGAAATAAGGTACCATGAAGAGTTTAAATTTAAGAAATTGATTCCTAGTCGTGGAATTATGCCTGATGAGCTAGTTGGTCTAAACTTAGTTGAACCCTTGGTGGACATTGGGTTACAAGGCTTATTCAATGTTGAATCTTTCTATTACTCAGATGCTGTTAGGATGTTCTATATCAATATGAGTTTTTCTCCAGATTTCTCAATGATCAAGAGTTATGTGTATGGAAAGCACAAAACTATTACCTCCAATTCAATAAATGAGCTACTAGAATGCCCACATTTAGACGGATGCCCAAAATACTATGCCACAGGGCAAGAGTCACCTTCTTTTGATACAGAAGATGGTCGTCTTCTGTTACAATCCATAGCTCTCGACCCGAACACCACTCCTAATGTTTTAAAGAGCAAGGATTTGAACATAAAGGGTACATAGTCTTGAGAAGGATGATTCAGGCTATCATTTCCAGAGCTCCTTCACTTCCCTACAATCTGCTTCTTATGAAGATCTTTCAGCAGCATGATGTCAACTTTCCCGAGGATGCTGATCTCTCCTGTCTTAAACCTACCAACTACTACTCCAAATCTACCCTGAACAGAATGGGCATTAAGAAAAATAGAAAAGGAGAATTTTATTTGGATCAGTCTAAACAAAGGGTCGCTCAGGTTGCTGTAGTCAGAAAAGGGAAGAGAAAGCTTATACTGGCTAATGAGTCATCAACTCAAGAGGGCGTTGGTGATTCAGAGATCCCTGCTCTTTTTGATTCTCCTACTCGATCTCCAGTCTCTCGCCTCCACCTTCCTCCTCCAGTGCCAAGAATTTTTCCTCCAGCACCCACTTCTGAAACCATTTCAGCTCCTTCACCTTCCTTGCTGCTGCCCACTCTGCCTGCTCCTGCCCCTCTCTCTCCTGTTGTTCAATCCTCTCCTCCACCCTCCATTTTGATTCCTTCTCTGACTCCTCCAGTCCAACTCCCTCCTCAAGTCCACACATCTGCACCAATTCTGCCAACCACTCCTGCCAACCCCAACACATATCAAAGGAGATTTTCTCTAAGTGAGGAGCAGTACACTCAGTTGATGTCCAGCATTGACAACCTCAGGACAGCCTTTGAATTGTCCTTTGATACAAAGATCTCTCAACTCAAAGAAGATTTGCGCAAGGATGCTGCTTTGGCTAAGGGTCAACTGGATCAAAAACTGGATCGAAATAATGATATTTTCACTCGTAACCTTCGAGCTCTCAAGTCTCAAGTTGAGGCTCTTTGTCCTGCATCCCCTATTCCACTCTGCCCCACTGAGCCCACCTTTGAAGACCTCCTCCTTCCTTTTTGCAGACCTGAGGTAGTTGAAGATTTTCGAGTGATGCCCTTGGATCTTCATGAAGCTGAACTGCAATTCAAAACTCCAGTTGCTTCTCCTGCCCCTGAGTCCTCCTCCACGTCTTCACCATGTATGGACATGGTGGTCTATCAAGGTTCTTCCCAGGCTGTTTCTCCACCAGTGCCTCTACCTACTATAGCTCTAACAGAGCTTCTTGCACTCATTCGAGCATCCTTTCAGCCACATGTCTCTGTCCCTGCTCTTCCTGCTCCTGCTCCTGTTGCTGGTCAACCTACTCCGGACTTAGCCGTGCTTTCTTCTCTTCTTCAAGAAGTGTGGAAGCATATTAGGGACCTAGCTTAATTCGACTGTTCGTCTATTTTGTGTTGCTGGTTGAACATTATTTTTTTTTTCTTTGATGTTTCAGATTTTGTATTACTCTCTGTTCCTTCCTCCTGATTTTGATAATGACAATGGGGGAGAAACCTAGATTGATGCTGACTGAAATTTGGTTTTTAACAGTTTGATATGCAGAGAGTATGTATGAGAATGGTGGGATTGAAAATCTGGATATGATATTTTTTATCTATGCATTGGAATTATGTGTTATCATTTGGATATGCTCTGTGTTTAATTTTGGAAGTTATGCTCTTGCTTTGGGGGAGCTAGGATTATGGGGGAGAGTAATGCTTAAATAAAATTTACACTCATAAATTGTCATCATCAAAAATGGGGAGATTGTTGATTTAAATGGTGTTTAAGTTTAAATATATTTTTGATGATGTGGTTATATGTTAAAGTAATTTGATTATGTTTATTATGATTTATGCATATGAGAATTATCTGTTGGAAATACCCTTGAAAAGGATATTTTAGTTGTCTGATGAATTTGGTTAAGTGTTCTAGGTATATTAGTAAAACAGGGCTGTGAATGCACATCTAGCGGTCAAGTAGAAAAGTAGTCCACCGGTGAATTAAAATAAAAGACGAAGTCTACCGATCTCTAAACGACAAAAGAAGAAGTCGTTCAAAGACGAAGTCCACCGCTCGCTAGACGACAAAGGCTGTAGACTTCGAAGACTAAGTTCTTAATGACTGCGTCCACCGATCGCTAGACGACAAAAGAAGAAATCCTCAGATAGCATTCCTTCAAAGTCTAAGTCCTCCGGTCACTAAACGACAAAGGCGGATGACTTAAACGACGAAGTCCTCCAGTCACTAAACGACAAAGGCGGATGACTTAAAAGACGAAATCCTCCGGTCACTAAACGACAAAGGCGGATGACTTAAAAGACGAAGTCCTCCAGTCACTAAACGACAAAGGAAGAAGACTTCATATCTACATCTTCCGATTGAGGACCAAGTTTTATTACTGCATCCTCCAATAGTGGTTCAACATTTCAAAGACATAATCCACCGATGGCAGTTCACTAAAATAAGCAGTCTTCCGCCAGAATTCAAATATACCCCGAAGCTACAGTGAAGTCTTTTTCAAGCTATAACCCCTGAACATTTATGGCGACGATGAATAGCAATTTCAGATGCAACAGCTATCTACATTTGTACGATTGCTACTTCAACGGTAACAAAGTTTCTATTATTGGATAAGGAGCATTGAAGTCAAGCCGATTTGCAGACAGAGTATTTAAACCAAGGTTAGAGCACGAAGACACAACTTTTGCCAATTTTATTCTTGAGCCCTAACCTGAAAATTTCAGCATACTCTGTATTACTCTTCTACACCTCTCGATTCAATAACTTGAGATTTTAATCTTTGAGAGTGTAGTCTGAGCTTGAAATTTTACAAACTCCAATATCTGTATAAGGCAGTGGATTATCGCCCGTGAAGAATAATCCAGTATTGTAAAAGGCAGTAGATCGACGCCCGAAAGTTCGATCTTGTATTCTCGTTGAGGAGAAGGATAAGGATCTTCAAGGGGGAACCTTGAAGCGTGGATGTAGGCAAGGTTTGGCCGAACCACGTAAAAACTCTTGTGTTCGTTTTTCTCTCTCTCTCTGTTACTTTTATTATTGTGTTTGTCTGCCTATAGCTTTAGAAAAATTAAAAAGGGTCTAATTCACCCCCCTCTTAGACAATCTCGTTCCTATAGTAAGGCGTATAAAATTAAAAGCTAAGGTTTTACCTTGTTTAAATTTATCTAATGTCTTATGGAATAAAATTGTTGAGACAGATGCCTCAAATTTTGGTATTGGAGGTATTTTAAAAAAATTTAATCTGAATACAAAAAAGAAAGAATTAATTCGTTATACTTCAGGAATTTGGAAACTAGTTCAAAAGAATTATTCAACCGTAAAGAAAGAAATACTTTCTATTGTTAAATATATTTCAAAATTTCAGGATGATTTATTAAATCAAAAATTTATTCTTAGACTAGATTGTTCATTTGCAAAATTTATTTTATCTAAAGATATTGAAAATCTTGTTTCAAAACAGATATTTGCTCGTTGGTAATCTGAACTTTCTATTTTTGATTTTTCCATAAAAAATATTAAGGGTATTAATAATTCTTTACCCTATTTTCTGGCTCGTGAATTTTTACAGAATGAAACCCCCTTTTAGGGGTAGAGGCCGAGGTCGAAAATCTGGACCTTATCAGTATAATTTTCTCGCTTTAGGGGAAATATCTAAATCCGTATAAAAACTGAAGAAAACTGCTGAGGATTTTCTTGAACAAGGACCGCGGTTTATTAAAAAAAAAAAGTGGTTGAGTCTATTCTAACCCTTTTTGAGAAAGATTTATTATTAAATCAGAATGATGTCTTGTTCCTTAAGGAAAGATATCTGGGTCAACAACAGTATCTTGTTCTAGAAGGAAAGCTTCGCTATATTTATAAAGTTATCCTTACTGAAACACAATCCATACAATTATTTCATCATTATCTTGATGAAGGAAACAATAAATCCTCAATAACACATTCTAAGTGTTACATTATCCGTATTATTCATCCGCAAGAATAGGAATTATCCGTATTTGCAATCCGTACTTTAAAGATCTATGACCATAAATATAATTATTGGGACTATGTCCAATCCTGGTCATTTATGTTCTATTATCAAAATCTGGTAAAAACACATTTATGGTTCTTTACTATTAATTCGGAAATTTTAAATTCTGAAGAAAAATTTCCTACTTGGTTTCTTCACTGGTGGGAAATTCATTCTCCAGAAATGAATTTATTTTCAAAGAAATTTCAAGACAACTTTGCTATATGGGCTAAGTATCATCCAATTTTATCAGCTCATAAATCTGTAATTATTGGTCAAGATTTGCTTTGGTTTTGCACAGAGTTTCAAATCAATTGGATCTGGCAATAGAATCTTGAACTTGATTAGGATCATTTGGGCCTTCCAGAACTCCAACGAAATTTTATGTAACATGGTGGTCACGGTTCGATACTGAAAGTTGTTTATTGAAGATGTGTAGCACCCGGTTTTAATATAAATCAAAATAAGTTATCAAACGGTGGTATATAATTTTATGGTTAAAATTGAGGGAAATGTTGGTTAGGATATTAACTGATTAGGCAGGGGCAAGATGGTAATTGCGAATTTATATTGTGGATAACGTATTTAAGGAAAGGTTTAGTGAGGTTTAGCCGCCACTATTTTATTACCCTTACCTCTCAGCTCGGCGGACATCCTCTAGGCGATTCCCCTCCGATTTTCCCCAATCAAGGTGAGTTTTGATTAAATTACTTGTCGTTCTAGTGCTTAGGTAACTGAAGGATTGCAATGTATTTATTTTCGAAAGGCTGCGAGTGAGAGAGTTGGGTTTGGGGTTTAGTGATGTATCGGGAATGTTCAATCAGTAGAGTCCCAAACCGGCTTCCTTAGACTTCAGGGTAGTTAGACAAAGTCTAGTGGAGATCTAATCTATAATTTGTCGATGGTTCTAGGTGAGCAGGTTTCTGGAGTAGCTTATAGCCGAGCGGTTTCCAGGAGACCAGGTAAGTGAAGTATTGTATGTGCCTTCAGGCCTACATCACAAAACAATAGGTGTATGCATGTTTGAGTATCTTCTTGTGTGTTATGCATCATGTTTTGAAAGAATACGAAAATGAACTTTCATGTAATATTATGGGAAAGCGAGTACAGATTGAACTGCATTGACGGTTAAGGGAACTAATCCATCCCTTAACTGATTATGAGGATTTATGACATTGGGAGAACTGATCCCACTCCCAAGGGAATTGAGGGATCCGAACAGCTATTAAGGGACCTCATCCACCCCTTAACTAATGAAGAGGATGTAGACATTGGGAGAGTTGATCCCACTCCCAAGGGAATCATGGGATCTGATCAGTAAACAAACGATGTGCAACTGAGATGAGAAAGTAGAAACTGCATATTTAGGTTTCATGTTTCAGCTTGTCATTGCATTATTGCTTTATTTACTTAGCATTAGGCTAATAGATGAGTTTTGTGATGTAGGTGTTGAGGATACTGCAGGTGAATTTCCTGAGTGTACAGATGATTAGAAGTGGTTGGAGGAGTACATCCACGTCTCGGCTTGGTAAACTGATGAGGCGGGTTAACTGGTGTCAGCAGTGGTTGAGGTTTAGTTGATAATGATTTAGTTTGTGTTTGTCGAGTTTTTATGACAGTAGAGATATTTTACATATAGTATTTCGAACACGTTTTGAGGTTTACTGATACTGGTAATTTGTTAAGTTTTAATTGTTGTTTTCACTGGATTTCGAGCGATGCGAAGATTTGGATTGTTTTCTGTATGGCCTTAATGAAATAGACAAGTCTTTACTACAGTTATGTGGTTCTGGTATAGGTTATGAGAAGTTGAAATGTTGCTCTGTTTTCTATCGGAAGAGGGTACTCATCCGGCTGACGTCACCGGTGGATGTCTTTGTTAGTTTGACCGGATGACAAAACTTATATTTTGTCGTTTAGTGACCGGATGACAAAACTTATATTTTGTCGTTTAGTGACCGGATGACAAAACTTATATTTTGTCGTTTAGTGACCGGTTGACAAAACTTATATTTTGTCGTTTAGTGACCGGTTGACAAAACTTATATTTTATCGTTTAGTGACCGGATGACAAAACTTATGTTTTGTCGTTTAGCGACCGGTGGATGTCCTCAAATAGTTTTCCCTTTTGTTGACTTTGCTTAGCGGTCGATGAAATTGACTTTTGAAATTTTTAAACTATATTTACGAATTAGATCTTTGCTTCTCAACTGATTGCTTCTTAATATTCCCAACGACTATATTAACATGGTTTTTGATTAATTTACTTATGTTTAAACGATTTCCGCTGCAAGTTTTCATGTTTTTGTCAAATTTAAAATTTTGAATTTTTAACGAAGTTTTAAATTTGGCCCAAGTTTTCTTAGTAATATTCGGGTTTAAGTGTGACAAACCGGGTTCAGAGAACACGGGGCGTTACAGTATGGTATCAGAGACATTCAGTTAAACCGTTCAAAAGATTACTCATCAGTGCCAATCGTTGCATGGAAGTACTCCAACAACTGTAAGTGTTTATATTAGCCTTAGTAATTAGATGTTTATGAAAGTAGTTAACCTTTTCACAGGAATCCAGTATAATGGCTAGACGCCCAGGAAGACCTAGAGTGCCTAGAGAAATGCCAAATGTAAGGGATGAAGAGGAGCCTAGTGTGATTAGGCAGCTGACAGATTTAGTGCGTCAGCAGACTGACATAGTGCGACAACAGTCCGACCAACTAGGAGTGTTATTGAACCGAGAAGCACAAGGAAGTGCCAACTCGGGCCATGGCAATGAACATTCAGGAGACCGATTTCGCAGGCTTCAACCGCCCACATTTGATGGAAGATCATCTAACCCGATTGTTGCCGAAGAATGGATAAGGAAGATTGAAAGCATGCTCCGATGTGCCAACGTTGGAGAAGGAGATAAGGTCACCCTGGCAACGTTTCATTTTGCTGGAGACGCCCAGCTTTGGTGGGAGACAATTGAGACCACCACCGATATCTTGGCTATGACTTGGTCTCAGTTTAAGGACACCTTCTTTGAGAAGTATTTTAACAGCACGGTCCAGGCTGCGAAGAAGGTGGAGTTCATGAACTTGAAGCAGACAGGGTCTGTGGCAGAGTATGTTAGACAATTTGAGTCTCTTTCCAGATTCGCGGGACATTTTATTCACAGAAACGAAGATAAGGTGTTTCAATTTATGAATGGACTGAAGCCAGAGGTGTACAGAGGGGTCAAGTATTCAGGTTTTAAAGGTTTGCCTTTCAGTGAAGTTGTGTCCACAGCCTTGGAGGTGGAGGAGGCCGAGATGAAATGTTCTAAGCCGAAGGAAGCCCCACGAAAGTTTGTTCCACCCCAACAACTGAGAGGAGTGAAGAGGCTAAGTGAGGGCCAGTATAGTCAAGGAATGGGAAAGAAAGTACCAGATACTAAGATGTTTCCTCTGTGCCCGAAGTGTTCGAAGAACCACCCGGGCGAGTGCAAATTTGGAACAAATAAGTGTTTTAACTGTGAAGAGGTTGGACACTCGTTCAGGGACTGCCCAAAGCCTAGAATCACCCGTTGCTTCAACTGCAATAAAGTCGGCCATATCAACAGAGACTGCCCAGCTTTGAAGGGCGGACCTGCCAGGATTAAGCCAAGAGTATTCTCCATGATGGAATCAGGTGATGAGGACCAGCCTGCTGTAGTATCAGGTACTATATTGGTTAACTCTATACCTGCTTTTACTTTGATAGATTCGGGTGCAACACACTCTTTTGTAGCCTCTGCTTTTGCTGATAAGTTAGATGTACGGTTTACTTCCTCTGAGCATGTGTTTAACGTAGCATTACCCTCTGGTGAACGCATGCACTCTAACCAAGTGATACCTGATAGCGTTGTATTAGTAGGAAGTATGAATTTGCCAGCCGATCTCATCATTATGGATATAACGGGATTTGATGTAATCTTAGGAATGGATTGGTTGTTTAAGCATTATGCCACAATAGATTGTAGGACTGGAATTGTTAGTTTTCAACCCCCTGGAGGTTTAAACCATACTTTCCAAGCTCTGAAGAAGAGTAAGGCAATGACTGTAATGACCTCTGTCAATTGTAAACCCCCCTCCCCATGCAAAGAGTATTTGTGCTTTTTGGCCAGCGTTTTAGACACACAACTAGTAGAGAAATTAAGCCCCAAGAATGTCTTAGTTGTCCAAGACTTCCCTGAAGTATTCCTAGATGACCTTCCTGGCTTGCCACCAGATAGGGAAATTGAATTTGTGGTAGATGTTTACCCTGGAGCCGAGCCTGTGTCCAAAAATCCATATAGACTGGCACCAACAGAACTTAAAGAATTGAAGAAACAGTTAGAGGATTTGTTGGAGAAGGGGTTCATACGCCCTAGCTTTTCACCATGGGGTGCACCTGTCCTTTTTGTCAAAAAGAAAGATGGATCAATGCGTATGTGCATAGACTATAGAGAATTGAATAAACTGACTGTCAAGAACAAATATCCACTGCCGCGGATTGATGATCTATTTGATCAGCTTAAGGGTGCAAGAGTTTTCTCTAAGATTGACCTTAGGTCCGGTTATTACCAGTTGAAGGTTAAATCTGAAGATATCCCAAAGGCTGCCTTTCGCACAAGATATGGACACTATGATTTTTTGGTTATGTCTTTTGGTTTGACAAATGCACCAGCAGCCTTTATGGATCTCATGAACAGAGTGTTTCGTGAATTTTTGGATAAGTTTGTTATTGTATTCATAGATGACATTCTAATCTATTCTAGGACTAAGGATGAGCATGCAAGGCATTTGAGTTTGGTGTTGGATGTACTTAGGCAGCACCAACTTTATGCTAAGTTTTCCAAGTGTGAGTTTTGGTTGGACAGAGTTCACTTTCTTGGCCATGTGATCTCTGGAGATGGAATATCTGTTGATCCAGCCAAGGTTCAAGCAGTGAAGGAATGGCCTCAACCTAAGAATGCTGCAGATATTAGGAGTTTTCTTGGACTAGCGGGATATTATAGAAAGTTCATAGAAGGATTTTCAAAAATTGCTACGCCCCTTACTATGTTAACAAGGAAAAATGTGAAGTATAATTGGACTGACAAATGTGAATCCAGTTTCCAGACCTTGAAACAGAAGCTAACCGATGCTCCAATTTTGACCCTTCCTATCGATAATGGTAAGTTCAGCATATATTGTGATGCATCCAAGGTTGGACTTGGTTGTGTTTTGATGCAAGATGGAAAGGTTATAGCTTATGCCTCTAGACAATTGAAAACTCATGAGAGGAATTACCCTACACATGACTTAGAATTAGCTGCTGTAGTCTTTGCATTGAAGATTTGGAGGCACTACCTGTATGGACAAACTTGTGAGATATTTTCGGATCATAAAAGTCTGAAATACATTTTCACACAGAAGGAACTGAATATGAGGCAACGTAGGTGGTTAGAGTTTGTCAAAGATTATGATTTCGAGATTAAGTACCACCCTGGCAAGGCGAATGTAGTGGCTGATGCTTTGAGTAGAGTGACTCCTTCAGTCTCTGCATTGATTTTGGATATACCAATAGCTTTAGAGACAGAATTCCAAAGATTTAACATGGAAGCTGTGTCTAGTGTGTCAGCCATGCTTTCGGCCATATCTTTAAGGCCTACCATTTTGGAGAGAATAAAGGAAGTTCAAATGAATGACCCTGAATGCAGTAAGTATAAGTTGAACATGGATTCTGCTGACAAGTCGGACTTCAACTGCTCAGTTGATGGAATTCTCAAGTTTCGAAATAGATGGTTTGTTCCGGCTAATACTGAACTTAGGAAGGAAATCCTATCTGAGGCACACTCTTCTGGACTCTCTGTTCATCCCGGAAGTACGAAGATGTACAGAGATCTCAAGCAGCATTATTGGTGGCCAGGTATGAAAAGAAGTGTGGCGGAGTATGTGGAGACATGTCTGATCTCCAGCAAGTCAAGGCTGAACATCAGAGACCTGCTGGAACATTGCAACCTTTGCCAGTTCCCGAATGGAAATGGGAACAAATAACTATGGATTTTATTATAGGACTACCTGAAACAACAAAAGGTCACGATGCAATTTGGGTAGTAGTTGATCGTTTAACCAAATCAGCTCACTTTCTGCCGATGAAGATAACATACTCGATGGATCAACTGGCTGAGTTGTATGTGCACGAGATTGTTAGACTGCACGGAGTTCCAAGCACCATAGTTTCAGACCGAGACTCCAGATTTACATCCAAGTTCTGGAAAAGTTTGCACAAGGCTATGGGAACACAGCTTAGTTTTAGCACAGCCTTTCATCCTCAAGCCGATGGACAATCCGAGAGAACTATCCAAACCATGGAAGATATGCTTCGTGCATGTGTGCTGGAATTTCAAGGTTCTTGGAGTAAATACATACCATTGGTTGAATTCTCTTACAATAACAGATTCCAAGCAACAATAGGCATGGCACCATACGAGGCATTATACGGGCGAATGTGCAGATCTCCATTATATTGGGATGAAGTTGGAGAAGCACGGTTGATTGGTCCTGATATTGTGCAGCAGACAGTGGAGAAGATTGCTCTTATCCGACAAAGAATCTTAACAGCTCAAAGTCGGCAGAAAAGCTATGCTGACAAAAGACGAAGAGAATTAGAATTTGATGTTGGTAATGAGGTTTTCCTTAAAGTGTCGCCTTTCAAGGGAGTTGTGAGATTTGGGAAAAGAGGCAAGTTGAACCCCAGATATATTGGACCCTTCCAAATCGTGAAGAGAATTGGGAAGTCAGCGTATCAACTTCTGTTACCAGCCTCTCTGGAGGGAATTCATAATGTGTTTCATGTTTTCATGCTAAAGAAATGTGTTAGAGATCCTTCACAGATTGTAGAACAGCAGAGCATTGAAGTCCTTCCTACTCTTGCATATGAGGAGAAACCAGTAAGGATCTTGGACTATGCAGTGAAGGTATTGCGCAACAAAGAAGTTCCACTAGTGAAAGTCTTATGGCACAATCAGAATGTAGAGGAGACAACCTGGGAGCGCCAGCAGGATATGGTGGACCAGCATCCAGAATTATTCAGGTACCGAATTTTGAGGACAAAATTCTTTTAAGGAGGGTAGATTGTAGCACCCGGTTTCAATATAAATCAAAATAAGTTATCAAACGGTAGTATATAATTTTATGGTTAAAATTGAGGGAAATGTTGGTTAGGATATTAACTGATTAGGCAGGGGCAAGATGGTAATTGCGAATTTATATTGTGGATAACGTATTTAAGGAAAGGTTTAGTGAGGTTTAGCCGCCACTATTTTATTACCCTTACCTCTCAGCTCGGCGGACATCCTCTAGGCGATTCCCCTCCGATTTTCCCCAATCAAGGTGAGTTTTGATTAAATTACTTGCCGTTCTAGTGCTTAGGTAACTGAAGGATTGCAATGTATGTATTTTCGAAAGGCTGCGAGTGAGAGAGTTGGGTTTGGGGTTTAGTGATGTATCGGGAATGTTCAATTAGTAGAGTCCCAAACCGGCTTCCTTAGACTTCAGGGTAGTTAGACAAAGTCTAGTGGAGATCTAATCTATAATTTGTCGATGGTTCTAGGTGAGCAGGTTTCTGGAGTAGCTTATAGCCGAGCGGTTTCCAGGAGACCAGGTAAGTGAAGTATTGTATGTGCCTTCGGGCCTACATCACAAAACAATAGGTGTATGCATGTTTGAGTATCTTCTTGTGTGTTGTGCATCATGTTTTGAAAGAATACGAAAATGAACTTTCATGTAATATTATGGGAAAGCGAGTACAGATTGAACTGCATTGACGGTTAAGGGAACTAATCCATCCCTTAACTGATTATGAGGATTTATGACATTGGGAGAACTGATCCCACTCCCAAGGGAATTGAGGGATCCGAACAGCTATTAAGGGACCTCATCCACCCCTTAACTAATGAAGAGGATGTAGACATTGGGAGAGTTGATCCCACTCCCAAGGGAATCATGGGATCTGATCAGTAAACAAACGATGTGCAACTGAGATGAGAAAGTAGAAACTGCATATTTAGGTTTCATGTTTCAGCTTGTCATTGCATTATTGCTTTATTTACTTAGCATTAGGCTAATAGATGAGTTTTGTGATGTAGGTGTTGAGGATACTGCAGGTGAATTTCCTGAGTGTACAGATGATTAGAAGTGGTTGGAGGAGTACATCCACGTCTCGGCTTGGTAAACTGATGAGGCGGGTTAACTGGTGTCAGCAGTGGTTGAGGTTTAGTTGATAATGATTTAGTTTGTGTTTGTCGAGTTTTTATGACAGTAGAGATATTTTACATATAGTATTTCGAACACGTTTTGAGGTTTACTGATACTGGTAATTTGTTAAGTTTTAATTGTTGTTTTCACTGGATTTCGAGCGATGCGAAGATTTGGATTGTTTTCTGTATGGCCTTAATGAAATAGACAAGTCTTTACTACAGTTATGTGGTTCTGGTATAGGTTATGAGAAGTTGAAATGTTGCTCTGTTTTCTATCGGAAGAGGGTACTCATCCGGCTGACGTCACCGGTGGATGTCTTTGTTAGACTGACCGGATGACAAAACTTATATTTTGTCGTTTAGTGACCGGATGACAAAACTTATATTTTGTCGTTTAGTGACTGGTTGACAAAACTTATATTTTGTCGTTTAGTGACCGGTTGACAAAACTTATATTTTATCGTTTAGTGACCGGATGACAAAGACCGGTGGATGTCCTCAAATAGTTTTCCCTTTTGTTGACTTTGCTTAGCGGTCGATGAAATTGACTTTTGAAATTTTTAAACTATCTTTACGAATTAGATCTTTGCTTCTCAACTGATTGCTTCTTAATATTCCCAACGACTATATTAACATGGTTTTTGATTAATTTACTTATGTTTAAACGATTTCCGCTGCAAGTTTTCATGTTTTTGTCAAATTTAAAATTTTGAATTTTTAACGAAGTTTTAAATTTGGCCCAAGTTTTCTTAGTAATATTCGGGTTTAAGTGTGACAAACCGGGTTCAGAGAACACGGGGCGTTACAAGATGACTCAAATTATTAAACAATATAAGGATATAAGATCAATAGAAAATATCCCAGAGGAGTAGGGATTGACCAACTTTATTAAGCAAATAAAGATTATGATAAAAAAGAAATATCCCAACTTGAGTTCCCGTGAGCGAGAAATTAAGTTATTAGAAGCTATTAAAGATCAATAAGGGTGGTAGGTCATCTATAAATTTAGTCTTCCAATGCTCAGAATCCGCATCTTTGCATTGCATAACTTTGGTAATAAAAACATCTTTATACCACCTAAAATGGGTTAAAGATAAACATCTAAGGTTTTGTAATAATTATCTACCCCGTTCATGTCTTTGTTCAATAGCACTAACAAAATGGAGAACAATAGCCTGAATAAGGGAATAGACACAATCTTCAACTGTTGTTGTTTTTTTGCGTTGTATGATGTTAACCTGTAGTAGCTTCAACTGTTGATTCAACAATATTTTCAAATTTTACTACTTTAAGAATTTCATATTGTTGAGATATTGTTAAATAATTATCCCACCAACCTTCAAGACATCCAGTAAAGCCATTAATAATAAAGATAGCGATATCGTGATCACTATTCTTTGAAGCTTTACAAACATTGGAATACATTAGCATTTTATGAATTACTTCATAAATCTGATATTCTGAAAATCCATCTATATTCCATTCGTAGATGGTTTTTTCACTATAAGTTTTTTGTTATCAATAAAAAATTTCTTCCAATCTTGGGGAGTTGGTCATTTGTAATAAGTACGACAAGTGATGTCAGCACCGGGACCATCATCATATTTAAGACGATTAATATTCAAGTCTTGAAATTGATCATTTTTACTGGTTGAAAGATAAGATTCTTGATTACTAATGAAAGGATAAGATTTCTGTAAATTATAAAAGGAATCTTGAAGTTTAGTTAAAGCTTTAGCACTTGAAGATAATTCTGATTCAGAATCAGAGTCAGAGTTTTTTGTGCTAAGAGTACTAATGTCTATTTTTTTTAATCTACTGACTAATTGATCAATAAACTCAGAATTTTTATCCATATTTGAAAAATTAAAATGGTTAATAGGAATTGGAGGTCTTATATCTGATTTTGAAACTTCTAAAGTCTTAGTGAAAGACGTGGAAGCAATATTAGTTGAGTCCTGATCATCAGGAACTATTTTATTTATCTGACTTTCAATACGAGTCAACTGATTTCCTACAGTTCAGAGATTAATATTAGTGAAATTATTTTGTTTAATAATCACTTCATCTTTTTCTAATAAAGGTTTAGAAAGATCTACTAAAGGCACTGCCTCTACAATAGTTTGTTCATTTTTTAAACTAACTGGTTCTAAAGGAGGATGGACAAATTTTATAATTGATCCATTTCTGGCTATCCAAGATATCTAATGCTTTTCATATTCTTCCATTATATCAAGATGAATTCGAAGATCAATATAATTACTCCAAAACCATTTAATAAAAGGCATTATCACTTGGTGAATTCTTAAATCAAGATAATAACGTTCTTTTAATTTTTCAATTTCTAATTTTTTATAATGTTTAAAAACCATTCCCTAAACATTGTATTTTTTAAGGAATGAAATTCTTCATTTAATAACTTTCTGATAGTTGATCCTGGCCTAAAATCCATTAGAAATTATAAATTAAAAGCCATTTCGAATACGGTAGGAGATTCCAGTTTATGGGAATAAAATTCATGAGGAATTTGTTGTTCAAATATTCGAATTCCTTCTATTTTCGAATCCAGGGTTGATTTGTTTTCAGAATTTGGTTGTTCAGAAACTGAATACCTAGAACTAGTCGGAACAAAAACTCTATAAGGAGGAAAGCTCTGCCTAGACGACAGACTTCTAGATAAAGAGATTCTTCTAGTAATATCAAGAGTGAATTTAATTTCAACATTTTCATTTGCGGTTTGAATTATTTGATCAACCTGATTACTTATTATTAGTGGAGGTGTTATGGCATTAGGAATTGTCCAATTTTCAGAAAAAGTAACTTCTTCCCAATCGATAAGACGAGGAATAGCCACATTTGTATTTAATAAATTACTTTATATTACTACAGTCTTTCCTGGATCGCTTCTTAATATAGCATTTGGACACAATGTATTTATTACCTTATAATTAATACGGTAAATTACAGCTATAGTTTCAGATCCTACAAGGAAATCATATCCTTGAGTCTGGATATGTAAAGATACAGCTTTGAAAAGATTTATATCAGATAGAGATAGTGTTAAGTTTGGAAATACATTAAAGTAAATCGGTCCATGACACAAACTTATCTGAATAACACCCATAAGGGAATCCTTCCAATTTTGACATTTTGCATCCCCTAAGTTTGCAAGAATACTAGAATTTAATCCTGGTAATGTTAACGGTTTAAAGGCTATTTGAATTAACCATATATGAAGATATTTAAACTTATTGAGATACTTCTTAATATTGTTTAAATATAAAAATTTAATAGTTTTATCAGTTATATCTAAGCAAATAGTTTGCTTTGAAGTTTTAACTGCTCTTTTACTTATAGCATCAAATAAACCTAGTTTGTAAATTCTTTTAAATTCAACTTTGGGTATTGTCCATTTGTAACGCCCCGAACCCACCCCGGCTCGGTGCGCCACATTGCTAACCAATCCCACTTTTAAAACGGCGTTTAAAATAATTTTTCGTAAACTTTTCGATTTGATTTCGGGTTTTACAAACCCTCGATATTTGTTGGGAAGCGGCCCCCAAATACATTTAAAATATGCCGGGAAATGTCGGGGTAAAACAAGTTCGAAATAAGAAAATTTAAAAAAAAAAACTAAAATTTTTATTTTTTTTTCCAGTGGCGATCGATCGCCACCCTCTTTGGTGCTACAGTATCAGAGAGGCTGGCCCGATCGCCTCCACGATCGCGCCCAACCCGACCTTCACTGCTTTTTCTCCACTTTTTCCTAAGCTAAACACCTCCAAAAATTCTAAAATTTTAACCACACACTCCCGACACCCTTAACTCTGTGTCCCACAAAAATCTAGCAAAACCGACTTAAAACAGCTAACAAAAAAAATATAGAAAGTAAACCCAACGTTATTTGTTTTAAAACCAAAACGAGCGGCATAACGCCTAAATTTCTTCAAAACCAAAACCTACAATTTAAAACCGAAAACATATAGTTTCAAATGCCAAATATGTGCAACCATTATTCAACAATCCAACCGACTCCCAAACCGTAAAAATAATTACGAAAACAGTTATAACTACAACGTACCAAAACCTCCCATTTTTCTAACTTATTTCAAAACCAAAACATTACGAAATATTTACACAACTATCTACACCAATCCATCTCAATTCCCACAAATTACCCGAAGAAAGACAGTGGTCAAGACGCCTCGACAACTGCCTGCACCGGCATGCTCTGTGCTTCTCTGACTGCATCTAAGCCCTGGCTCACTCGCTCAGCTCACCTGTAACCGCGTCGTTACCTACACCATAGAACACGCACAGACACGTAAGCTACGCTTAGCAAGTAGGGAATAACAAATATAAACAAGCATACACGACCCTCACACACACCCCTAACACACATCCAAGTCTAGTTCCCAAGATGCATTTTCATCTGAGTCTCGCTCCCAAGATGGCACTACCCTATCACCTAGTACACATCTGAGTCTCGCTCCCAAGATGCGTACCCATCCGAGTCTCACTCCCAGGATGGCCCTAACCCAATCACCAATTGCACATCTGAGTCTCGCTCCTAAGATGCGCATCCATCCGAGTCTCGCTCCCAAGATGGCCCTAACCCAATCACCTATTACACATCTGAGTCTCACTCCCAAGATGCGTATCCATCCGAGTATCGCTCCCAAGATGACCCTAATCCTCTGAGTCTCGCTCCCAAGAGGGCACTACCCAATCACATCTGAGTCACGCTCCCAAGATGCGTTTCCATCTGAGTCTCGCTCCCAAGATGACCCTAACCCTTTGAGTCTCGCTCCCAAGAGGGCACTACCCAATCACATCTGAGTCGCGCTCCCAAGATGCGTTTCCATCTGAGTCTCGCTCCCAAGATGGCCCAACCCTCTAAGTCTTGCTCCCAAGAAGGCACTAATCTATTCCCCTTTCCTTTCAAGCTAACACTACCCCGTTTTTACATTTTCAACTCACCGCTACACAACCAATACAAGGCAAAGAAATCACCAAACAAATACAAGACAAAGTATCCACACAAACAAAATACAATACAAAGTAACCATTCAAACAACAACCAATTTCCTACCGTTCCATGGTGTAGGCCTGAAGGCAACAAACACACGTCCACTACTTACCTCCTGACGTCTCGGTAGTTGATTTCTCACTTCCACCGGTCAAGTCACTCGTTCGATAACCTTAAATCCCTTGAAATCTCTTGATGAAATGAAGAAAAATGGGACTTCAATGGCTGCCAAGGAGAATCGTGGAGGGCAAGAGGAAGAAGAAGGAATTTTGATGTTTTTCTCCTTCACTTTCTTTTAATTTATAAAAACAATCTTTTACTTTTAATTTTCCTCCACAATTTTCTTTAGAATTTTAATTCAAACCCTCCCTTTTGCTACATTAGTTTCCAACGTGATTTCTTCTTTTCCTTTCCATTCTTGCATTAAATTTCCTTGACTCTTCCTTAGCATTTCATTGGTTAGTTTATAGATTGACTTTTCAACCCTTTTGTTTTAACACTTCAACCTCTTTCACTCTTCCATGCATATCCTTATCCTTTAATGACTCAATCTCTCATACTTGACCTAGCTAGGGATACGCACGAAATAAAAATTTTTCGGGTCTTACACCATTGATTTAGTTGTTGAGTCTGAGAAAACTCAACTATTTCTTCATTTTTTACTAATATAGAAGATGCATTAATAAAAGACGAAACACTCATTGCTAAATATGCTAATTCATGTTTGAATGATCAGAGATTTTCAAACCTAATTTTTAAACCATAAGTTGAGCTATGTTAACAAGACCATATTGACTACTTAACCAGACCGTATTGATTTTCTTACTAATCCATGTTGACCCTCTAATTTTTCCACCGGTGCATTCTTCAACGATTTACGAGTCACAGTTGCATCCTATCTCACAAGGAGAATAGTTTCATAAAACTTTTTAGCATATTCTTTAGACAACGATTTTCGGGGACAACAGCCTTCAGCCCTCTTGGTATCATAGCCATATTATGGCAGGCTAAACAGTTGTTAATTTATGGATGAATGATAATAAGCTTTCAAAAATAATTTTTCTAACATAAGTTGGTATTTTTTAACCAATCGCCAATAAGATTATTCAACCATGCCAATACGATAATTTTACAAAACCAACACGATTTTTCTAAAAAGAAAAGAAATTGTGCCATTGTACGTGACACGATTCGGACTTTGAAAGGACCCGTGTTAAACCCACAAAAAGATGAAGAGTGGTAGTGTGTGTAATATGAAAAACAGAATAATAAAATAAAGATAAAAATAAAAAGAAATGAAAATCCTAAGTAGACTCGAGAGCCATCTTATGTTATGCTCACGGGTGCATGCTTTCTCGTAGGAAAAAAAATCACTATCGGGCACTGGTTCGGCCCTCTCGTAGATCAAACTTCCAAGGAAGAATGATGAGGAAGGGCAATACGAGCTTACTCTAGCAACCTTGAGCTAGTAAGCAAGGGAGACCTACTCCTTTCATGGATTGGAAAATTCATGGCTTACCTTCATTAAAGGTAACGATGCTTTTCTCTTTGGAAGACAAAAGTGACTCATGTATTGAGAAATTGGCAAAAGGTTTTTTTTTCCAATGCAACTAAGCAATGCCTATAAATAACCCCTAATGGTGGCGGCTAGGGTTTGGATGGAAGGATGAAAAAGAGCCGTTGATGAAGGATGAAGATGGGCGGCCAAGACGAGTGGCCACTTGGGCGGCCAAGCCTTGTCCGTGCGCACGCCCTAGATCCGACGATGGAGATGGCAATCCGCGCCTCTTCTAATCCATGGTGTTGACATGCCATGTCATCAATCTTGTGAGCACTCCCTAGCTGTTCTTGCATGAGCCTAATCCCCTTCTTTGCTGCCTCCTCGATGGTCGAGTCCACTAGTCTTCAACCAAAAACCAACCACCATGCATTCATCTAATATTAACCAACAATCTAATGCATGATATGAGTAAGGCTTATACATATACTTTACTCTCACAAATAGGGCTAAATGTTTGCCAAAGAAAGAGAAAATACAAAAGTGTTCAACGGAAAATAAAGAAAAGAAAAATATGCATAAAATAAATGGTTACATGTTTAGGATGCCGGGGAAGACACGCTCCGAATCCATCCATGTACCCCATACTAGCATGTGGAGGGGCTGCTCCATATCCAATGAGCTAATCTACTAAGTGGATCATTTCAAAAGATCAAGACCTGCTAAAGAAACACTTAATAAGTAAGGAGAATAATTAAAGTTTGGACCTTTATTGGATCTTTAAGTGATTGGGCCCCTAGACATGTCAGTATGCGATTTAATAAATAAATTGACAATCTTTGTAAAAGAATGAACAAAAGAAAATGTGATAGTATTAGCCTAAAAATGATAACGCCAGACAATCAATCTCAATATATTTAGTGGCTCATGAAATATTAAATTACAAACAATCTGAATGGTGTTCTTGTCGTCACCAAGTAAGAGAGTGGGTCAAACAAGAAGAACATCAATCAACAAATGATCAACGAAACTAAACTCACAAGTAGTAAAAGTCATAGCATGATACTATGCTCTATGGAAGATCTAGAAAAACTATCGTACTTCTTGCTCTTACAAAATAACCGTGAATCTTGTAGCATTTCCAACCGTGTGGCCTTATATTTTACAGTGTGTACAAAATTGTCTATCTCTTCTTGGTTTTATAGCAGAAGATAAAGAAGATTTTGCAGAATAATTCATAATCATCATTTCATTTGTGGATGAAGTAAAACATACGAGTTTTTGTCATTCTTCTTGAACAACGAGAGAAAAAACTTTGCTACTTGAAGGAAGATGTTCAATTATTAAAATCTGAGTGTGAATTTGAGCATAACTTTTATTTAATTCCATAAAAACAGTAAAATTTGCTCTTGTCGATGATACTCAAGAATAGATTTTAAATCTCCACAATTATAGTTTGGAACTGGTCGAAAATCTTGAAGTTCATCCCATAAAGTCTTCAGCTTACTTGACAACTGTTGGAAAAAATAATAAAGAAATCCGACGAAAACCCCACTTAAATAAGTGGTACGAGAAACGATAGCAGATGCGATCCAAAAAATACCATGAATATTTTTCCACTACCGTAAAATTATAACGGCTAAAAAGTAAGAGAAATAATAGCCAAAATGAACACCGAGAATTAATCGAGAAAAAACCACGGGGACTGAGTCCAGAAAGATCTCACTATGAAAAATAAGATTTATAATATTTTTCTAGATATCGAATATCCTAGAAAATATTCACTAAGAGAAATCACCACTCTTAGAATTCTTACTGTGCACAAAAGTACCATACCTATTTTTCTCTCAGATTCTTTCTTTTTTCTCTCTCCAAAATTCTCACGTTCTCTCTCCCTCTTCTCAGAGAAGAAATCCTCTTCGTTGGATTTTATTCTGCTTTCGGATGCCAAAGTGTGTTTCAAAACCCTCTATTTATAGAGAGTTTTGAGTGACACATTCCTTAAAATAAGGAATGTGAACTCAATGAGAAAGTAGACGCCGCTTGTAGGCGTCGCTGAAGAAGAAAATAAATTTCTTCTTCACATTTTCAATAAATGATGGGTCATTCATTATGATGAGGGAACCCACAAATCACCCTCTCCCGATTTATGATGAGGTATCTTCAATCATGCTGAACTTCTACAGAAAATGTGCTTATTCCTTTGCAAAGCTTTTGTCATCATATCTGAGTCATTGTTATCCGTGTGAATCTTTTCAAGATACACTTGCTTGTTCTCTAACACATCTCGTATCCAATGATACTTGATATCTATGTGCTTCGACTTCGACTGAAAGTTTGGATTCTTGCTCAAATGAATAGCACTTTGACTATCACAATACAAGATATACTTATCTTGTTTATGACTCAATTCTGTCAGAAATTTTTGCATCCACAAAATTTCTTTACAGGCTTCTGTAGCTGCCATAAACTCAGCTTCTGTCGTAGACAATGCAACTGATCATTGACTCTTAGATTTCCATGACACAGCTCTCTCTCCAAATGTAACCAAGTACCCTCATGATGATCTTTTGGAGTCGATGTCTCTAGCCATGTCTGCATCAGTATAACCTACCAACGAAGGCTTCTCACTTCCAAAACACAAACTGAATTCAGAAGTACCTTTAAGATACCTAAGAATCCATTTTACTGCATTTCAATGCTCTCTGCCTGGATTTGTAAGAAATTGACTGACTACTCCATCAGAATGTGGAATATTAAGTCCTGTACAAACCATGACATACATCAAGCTCCCAACAGCTGAGGCATATGAAATTCTTTGCATTTCGGTTTTTCCTTCTTCAGAGGAAAGATTTTGTTCGGAAGTAAGTTTGAAATGTTTAGCCAGAGGAGTATTGACCGGCTTCGCTTTATCCATAGAGAATCGCCTGAGAACTTTCTGTATATATTTCTCTTGTGATAGCCATAATTTTTCATTCTTTCTATCACGAGTGATTCTCATCCTAAGTATCTGTTTTGCCGGTCCTAAGTCTTTCATGGCAAAAGACTTGTTAAGTTCATTCTTTAACTTAACAATCTTTTCTCTGTCTGGACCCACAATCAACATGTCGTCGACATAAAGTATGAGGATTATAAATATACAATCTGTGAACTTTTTCACGAACACGCAATGGTCTGAGGAAGTTTTCTTGTACCCTTGATTTCCCATAAAGAAATCAAATTTCTTGTACAATTGTCTTGGGGCTTGTTTAATTCATACAGAATCTTTTTCAATTTACACACCAGATGTTCCTTTCCCTTGACAACGAACCCTTCTGGCTGTTCCATATAAATCTCTTCTACTAATTCACCATGCAAGAAGGCAGTCTTCACATCGAGTTGCTCGATCTCCAAATCAAGACTTGAGGCTAATCCAAGTACCACTAGAATAGATGACATTTTCATAACAGGTGAAAAAATTTCCTCAAAGTCAACCCCCTTCTTCTATCCAAAGCCTTTTACGACCAGTCGTGCCTTATACTTTGGTTGTGAATTTTTGTCTTTGAGTCTGTATACCCATTTGTTCTCGAGTGTCTTTCTCCTATTTGGAAGCTGAACTAACTCATAAGTATAGTTCTCATGCAATGATCTCATCTCATCTTGCATCGCATCCCACTAGTTTTTCTTTTTGTAGCGACCCTAACATTGTACCCTTATTTTTCCGTATATTTATTTTTCTTCATAAGCTTTGTAACATTTGAGCGGAATTTAAATCGTATACAAAATTGCTAAAATCGTTCGAAAACTATTTTCAAAACCATTTAGATAAACATAGAAAACACTTAGAGAAAAACCATTAAATGACAAGTTAAAACAATTATAAAAACAAATTAAACAATAAAAACCATCGGCCATTGCTGGGAGGGGCAAAAGGGACAATTGTCCCATAAAAGCAGGGGCGATTGATCGCCCCAATGCTAGTCGATCGATCGCCTATTGAAAAAAACTGAGGGGCGATCGATCGCCCCTCATTGTGGTGATCGATCGCCCATATAAAATTGAGGGGCTCGATCGCCCCACCTATGGGCGATCGATCGCCCCACTCTCCGGAAAATCCAGAGAGCGGCGATCGATCATGCCGATCGACGGCGATAGATCGGCATGTCCTCTGGAATCCGATTTTCTAGAGGACTTGCTCCCCATCTTTTCTTTTTCTTTTTCACCTTTCTTCCCCTGTATATTCATACACCTATACTTCCAATTTCTTCCTCAATTATCACTAAAACCCTTAACATAAATTCATTCATTTCGCCTTTCGTCAAATCACCAAATAGACAACCCGAAACATATTCTAAAACGTGTTTAAAAACATAGTAACTTTTGTAAAAACGAACTGCGTGGTTCGGTTTAAAAACTAACAATTTCCTCTGTTTCAAAAGAAAAATACCAAGCAGTTCCAGTAACCTTTAAAATCGACATTTTCACTTAGACTTTACAATTTGTCCTCAAACCAATTTAAATTGTAATTTTCTAAGCTAATTCATCAAAATGCATATCTATACAATTTCTACCCGTATCTAGCCCAAAATACCTTTACGTCGATCCCTCACGGGTCAAAATACGCGTCGACTACCCAGCACGCTCCCACGGGCATTCTTCTTCAATCTGTACGATCTTCTGGTAGAGGGACATCGTCCTCACCTTGCTCAAGGTCACCTACACCATAAAGACACCTATGAAATAAAAATCTCAGTAAATTCTACGTAAATGCCTATGCATGATCATGTATGCTCAATGCTATGAAAACCGTCCATGTCATTTCATATATCAGTACGTGTCAGTCCATGGTTTTCGGAAACGCTCGACAGATAGATAGGGCACGTCAAGCGAATAAACAGCCCACACCATCTGAAGGGAGGAAAACCCGCTCACCACGGAACGCCAGATCTGAACCTCATCCCCGATAACCCCATGTCATAGTTGTTTACTGTGATACTTTACTTGTCTTTACATGCATGTTCTTTTCATGAAATCCATGCGTAAATTCATTTTCATGACGTTTTAAAACCATGATGCGTGAACTGTTCAATATAAACATACATAACGAGCATACCACCAAAACACTACAAATACCATCAATGCCGTCACAATAATCAACCTATAAAACGACCGAACCTAAACTACCCCACCAAAACAATTAGACATAACAATGACCAACCTAAACAAACAAAGCACCAACGTATCCTCAACACGATTTCTGACATATGGTGTAGGCCAATCGGCCACAGTAAGTCACGAGAACTTACCTCGCGTCCGTTGCAAATTCTAGCTCTTTCCAAGAGCATCGTTCACCTAAGGCAAATTTACAACAATCGTCGTTAAAACGCGTTTAAACTATTAAACGTCTAAATTAACGAAACCTTAGCTAAGGAAATCTCCTAAAGCTCTAACTTAGCTCTTTGAAACATTTTATCGAACATCTTGAGCTCGTTACTCATAAAACTCCATTGATGAGATTTCTCCAAATCTCAAACATCCGATTTCTCAACTTCAACAACGAACCTACTCCTTATGTCGTCCAACAATTATGAATACGTCCACTAGAGGCATTATCACGCCAAACCTATCAGTTTCTAACCCTAAATCGTATTTTTAACGAAACCCTAAGCGAAACCCTAACCGTTCAACTCTCCAAAAATCGAAGTAAACCTTCCAAAAACCATAGAATCATACCTAGGGTCGGGTTTATAGGAGAAAACGTGAAGCATCGGAAGTCGATCGGAGAGCGTTGGTCGCCGAAATGGAGAACGCCGTGAGGAAGAGAAACCGTCGCCGAGAAAATTTCGCCAGAGAGAAGGGGAGGAATCGTGAAAATGAGGGAAGAAAGAGAGAAGTGTGATTTTATTAATTTTGGCTTGGAAAATTACCATTTTACCCTTCCTTTGATTTTCTATTTGCTTCGTCCTTTGTTTTGTTAATTGTCTAACGATTCGATTTCTCCAAACTTACTTATTTCACCAATAAATCCAACTTATTATTAGGGTTCCATTAAAACTGTCCGTTCGTAAATCGGACCACGTTTACTATTTTCACCACAACGTCCCCTATATTACGAGAAACGTAATTCTCGTAAAATCAGCGTTACAACTCCTAAAATTCTCGAAATTTTCTTAGAACTCATATTAATTATTAGGATCGTAATAACGCTTTCTTTTCACGAAACCAACTTAATTTGACATAATTACAAAAATACCATTATACATATATAATTACAAAATCCCGTAAAGAACCAGGTGTTACACTTTTGTTGATGCTCCATAGCTTCCTTATAGCACTCAGGTTCATCGCCATCAGTAATCATCACATACTCGTTCATAGAGTATTTTCTCGATGGTCGGCGATATTTTGTTGACCTCCTGAAATCTGGTTTTGCAACTGATTCAGGAGAAATCTCTATTTCTCTTTGGTCAACATCATCAGCTGCTTGATCACTAGACTCTCCAGTATCTCCCCCGTTAAAAGTTGATTTCTCCATACCAACTCTTACTGGATGCTCTTAAGTGATCTCCACATCTTTCTTCTTGTCTTCAATGGTCTGATCTTCAAAGAAGACAACATCTCGGCTTCTGACAATCTTCTTGTCAACTGGATCCCAAATCCTATATCCGAATGCATCACTTTCGTATATGAGAAATATGCATTCCTTAACTTTGTTGTCTAGCTTGGATCTCTCATCTTTAGGAATATAGACAAATGCTCTGCATCCAAACACCTTTAGATGTTTATAAGAGACGTCTTTTCCTGTCCATAGTCTGTTTGGCACTTCTCCACTCAGAGGTGTTGATAGAGACAAGTTGATGACGTTTACTGCAGTATTCATTGCTTCTCCCCATAATGTTTTGGGAAGTCTTGAATGTGATAACATGCACCTTATCTTCTCCACGATAGTTCTGTTCATTCTTTCTGCAATACCATTTTGTTGCGGAGTGTAACACCCGAGAATTTTCTATTACGTGCGTCGCCTACAATTTGACGTGTTAGGAGAGTTTAATTATATAAGTTTGATGTTATTCATTGAGGAGAAAAGAGAGAAGAAAAAGAGTTGAAATTCAAACCAAAGGGTTTGAAAAGTCAAACCTATGAACCAATGAAATGCAAAGCAATTTGTATGCATTAAATTGAATGTAAAGTGATGAATTTTGAAGTGGCTTTCACGTTGGCTTTTGAAGGAAGAAAAGGTGTGGTAGATTTGTAATTTTAAAAAGTTAAATGGAGGAAAGTTAAAAGTAAATGAAAGTTATGGTTTAAAGTTAGGTTTTCATTTCTTTTTCTTCATCTTCATCGAGCTTCTCTCCTTCTCCTCCATAGCCATCGATCCCCTTCCTCCTTTCTTCATCTATTGAAGACTTTTCAAGGTAATTTCTCTTGGGTTTTGGTTTGTGCACATTTAGATGGAGTTTAGAAGTGTTTTTATGTATTTTGGTTGAGTTTGGTGAAATTTAGGAAACCCTAGGTGAGGGATTCCGAAAAATTGAGTTTAGATGTTAGATTTCTTTCCTATTTTGGTAGTTTAGTTGTTGAATGGAGTGATTTAGATTGTTAGAGGGGTTAGATGGAAGATTGAAAGAGTGTTACACAAAAACGGTTTAAGAACACTTTAGGGCCGATTCTGTCTTTGGGAATTTCGGGCTGGCCAAAGTATTTGTTTGGTTAATTTGAGTGATGCAATGGATAGTAGACGTGTAGAGGTTTCTGAGTTGGGGTGGCACGTCGAAATCCGTTGAAAAACGAAAAAGTTATGACCGTTTGAAGTTGAACGGTCAATTTTGGTGTCAAAATCGGGGTTGGAGTTAAGTTGTGGGTTTAGGTTAAATGTGTGATTAGTTTAGTTAGCAAAAATCGTTATAATTTATTTAGTTTGTTATTAAGTGAATTTTCGTTATTTGTTAGGTGATCGAACGTGTGATTTAGTTGAACGAAGTGAACGTATCGAGCAACCAGGTAAGTAGTGGGTGCTTTCTTTCGCCTTCGGGCCTACACCACAGGACGGTAGGGCTATTAATTATCGTTTCGCTCCATATTGCATTGTGTTATTGCTTTGCATTGAGTTTAGTCGAGTTGTGGTGTGTGTGTGAATGTTAAGGCACTTCGGTGCGGGCAAATAAGGCACTTCGGTGCGGGCAAATAAGGCACTTCGGTGCGGGCAAATAAGGCACTTCGGTGCGGGCAACTAAGGCACTTCGGTGCGGGCAAATTGTGTGTGAAATTGGTTGTTGGTTGGTGCTTGTGTTTGGTGTGATTGTAGTGTGCATTGTGCTTGTTTACATTCGTCATTCATTACTTGCTAAGCGTAAGCTTACTTGTGTGTGTGTTCTGTGGTGTAGGTGACGGAGCGTTCTCAGGTGAGC
Organism: Begonia masoniana; assembly: GCA_022432975.1. Lineage (NCBI taxonomy): Eukaryota > Viridiplantae > Streptophyta > Magnoliopsida > Cucurbitales > Begoniaceae > Begonia > Begonia masoniana. Next base: position 4,600,507 of record CM039507.1, read on the forward strand.
TCGAGAGTGATGATCATGATTAGGAGGCAGTCGGAGATCCACGGGGCTCGCCGGTGCAGGCCATTTGTCGGGGCGCTTCGACCTAGTTCTCGGCAGGGGTTTGTGGTAGTGCATGTTTTGAAAACTTTGAGTTATTAGGAATGGATTTGGAAATGTTTGGGTGTTGCTAGATTGGTCATGTTTTGAGTATTTTGAGTTGAAGTGTATAGTTATTTTGGTGTGTGATACTTGTGGTGCAATGTGCATGTTGTGGTCGGGATTGGATCTCAGAGTCGTTTGGCTAAATTTTGTTTGATGTATATAGTTGGATTGATCTGGTCATTTGGTTGGTTAAATCGTGTTTTAAAGGTATTGTCTTTTCAGGTTTTGGATATCGAAAATTTAGCCGTTATATTGTCGATTTTTGGTTTTCAAACCCATAATGTCGGGTTGAGTTCTCTATTTTTTTTTGTTAATTGTTTTAAGTCGGTTTTTCAAGAAATTTATGGGACATGACGTTATGGGTGTCGGAATGACGTGGTTAAAGTTTCGTGATTTTTGGAGGTGTCGAGATTGTAGAAAATTGTAGAAAAGTGTAGGAAAGCGGGAAAAGGTCAAAATGGGTATTTTTGAGTGTTTTTGGTTGTGAAAAACCCGAGCCGGACCGATTGGTCGGGCCCGGGGCACGATCGGTCGCGGTCGGGATGTTTTTGAGTGAAGAAAACCCGAGAAGGCCCGATCGATCGGGCTTTAGGCCGCGATCGGTCGCGGTGGCCAGGTTGGGGCGCACGGCGCGCACAGCGCGCGCACAACGCGTGCGCTAGCGTGCTGTCTGGGCGCGCGCGGCGCCTAGCGCGCGCCCAGCGGCCCCTTTGAGGCAAATTTGTGTTTTTTTTGTTTTTTTTCCGACTCCTACAATATTTTGACCCGATATTTTTCCGACATATTTTAAACGTATTTTGACACGTTTTCCAACAAAAATCGAGGGTTCGAAAAACCCAAAAACCGAGTCGAAAAAAATTTACGAAAATTATTTTAAATGTCGTTTAAACACGGGATTTGTTCGCAACGTAACGCACCGGGCCCGGGGCGGGTTCGGGGCGTTACAAAGTTGGTATCAGAGCGTTAGAGGTCGAAACGTTCAGAGAATTACCCGACAATGCCGGCCGTCGTGCAACGTGCTTCACCGACTGTAAGTATGCTTTCCTTTAGCTAGTTTTAAATCTAAGTTAGATTGTTTTAAATTTTATACAGGATTAAGTTACAATGCATAACCCTAGACGACCCGGGAGGCCTAGGCATGAACCCGAACCCCCCAGAAATCCACTAGAGGATTCTGTTAAGCAGTTAGCGGATATGGTTACCCGACAAGCAGAGCTAGTTGGAACTTTGATAGGGCACAGAGGACTTGGACATGCTGGAGCAGGATCTAGTGGGGACAGGTTTCGGAAATTGAACCCTCCAGCATTTGAGGGCAGATTAACAGATCCTACAGCTGCAGATAGGTGGATTCACACTATTGAGAATATGTTCAAAGTTGCCGGGGTGGAGGAAGCAAATAAAGTCAAATGTGCTACATTTCATCTGATCAACAACGAACAGAATTGGTGGGAGTCGATAGAGTCTACTTTGGGTCCTCAAGCCTTAACCTGGAGAGAATTTAAGGACTTATTCTTTGACAAGTATTATAACCAGACGGCCCAAGCAGCAAAGAGGATGGAATTCATGGCACTGAAGCAGACGGGGTCAGTGGGAGATTACATTCAGCAGTTTGAATTGTTATCTCGGTTTGCCAGCCACATGATCAGCCAGGAGGAAGACAAGATTTTTCAGTTCGTACAGGGCCTGAAGCCCGAAATTTATATGCTGGTAAAGACTTTCGGGATTTCTAGAAGTTCGTTTACTAAGGTGGTGGCAAAGGCGTTAGAAGTGGAGGAAGCTGCTGATAAGTTATCCAGATCTGCTGAGAACCCGAAGAGGATGTTCAGAGAAATCACAGCCCATTTTAACAGAGGAGGTTCTTCTTCTCAGCAACAGGGGACCAAACGACAAGGAGGAAACTTAAGTGATCAGAGAGGAGGTAAAAAGCCACAGCAACAACCGAGAAAAGGATTTCGACAGTGTCCCAAGTGTTTGAAGTCCCATCCTGGCGAGTGTGGGCAATACGCCGGTAAATGCTACAATTGTCTAGAAGCAGGTCATATTGCCCGTGATTGTCCAAAGCCGAAGGTTTTCAGATGCTTTAAATGCAACCAGACAGGGCACGCATTCAGTGATTGTCCTACCTCAAAGCCAGGACCAGCTAGAGCTACTCCGAGGATTTTTGCTATGATCGAGCCTGATAGTGAGGACCGTCCTGCAGTAATTTCAGGTACTGTAATTGTTAATTCAGTACCAGCGTTTACATTGATAGATTCAGGGGCGTCCCATTCTTTCGTAGCGGTAGCATTTGTGGCGAAAGTACAGTTAGAGGTAGAGCCGACTGAGAGTGCATATATTGTGCAATTACCATCCGGCGAGTATATGCATTCTGCGCAAGTAGTGCCTAACAGTATGGTAATGGTCGGAAGGAAGGCTTTACTTGCTGATTTGATCGTTATGGGGATCACTGGGTATGACGTAATACTCGGTATGGACTGGTTATTTCGGCACCATGCGACGATCGATTGCAGAGCAGGAACTGTAAATTTCCAACCTCTGAGTGGTGAAAAGTTTTCTTTTCAAGCTTTGAAGAACATAAAGAGACTCTCAGTTATGGCACCCATGGACGCTCGTAAGTCTGTTATTGGTGAGTTTACGTGTTTTCTTGCCACTATTGTAGATTCTCAGTCTTTGGTAGAAGTTAAGCTTCAGGAGATAGATATTGTTCGTGATTTTCCTGAAGTGTTTTTAGATGATTTGCCTGGTCTACCTCCGGACCGGGAAATCGAGTTCGTAATTGACACTTATCCTGGAGCAGAGCCGGTGTCGAAGAATCCTTACAGGTTGGCTCCGCCTGAATTAAAAGAACTGAAAAAGCAATTGGAGGAATTGGTCGATAAGGGCTTTATACGCCCTAGTTTTTCGCCCTGGGGAGCGCCCGTGTTGTTTGTTAAGAAGAAGGACGGGTCGCTTCGAATGTGCATTGATTACCGGGAGTTGAACAAACTAACGGTGAAAAACAAGTATCCATTGCCAAGGATAGATGACCTATTTGATCAGTTGCAAGAAGCTATAATATTTTCTAAAATTGATTTGAGATCGGGATACTACCAATTGAAAGTTAGAGCACAGGATATTCCGAAGACGGCTTTCAGGACTCGGTATGGACACTATGAGTTCCTGGTTATGTCGTTTGGTTTGACGAATGCTCCAGCCGCCTTTATGGACCTAATGAATCGAGTGTTCAGAGAGTATCTCGATAAGTTTGTAATCGTGTTTATCGATGACATTTTGGTTTATTCCAGTAATGAAGAGGAGCATAGGGAGCATCTGAAGATAGTACTGGAAACTTTGAGACGGCATCAATTATATGCCAAGTTATCTAAATGCGACTTTTGGTTGACAAAGGTGCATTTTCTTGGTCACGTAATTTCCAATGGTGGAATATCAGTGGATCCAGCTAAGATTCAGTCGATTAATGAATGGCCTCAACCGAAGAATGTCAGCGAGATTCGGAGTTTTCTAGGATTGGCGGGCTATTACAGAAGATTTATTGAAGGGTTTTCGAAAATAGCAGCACCTATGACTCGACTGACACGAAAAGACGTGAAGTACGAATGGTCTGAAGAGTGTGAGCTCAGCTTCCAGACCTTGAAGCAAAAGTTGACGACAGCTCCGATTCTGACCTTACCTGTGGCCGAGGAGAAATTTTGCATTTACTGTGATGCCTCTCGGATTGGGTTGGGTTGTGTGCTGATGCAGAAGAATAAAGTAATTGCCTATGCTTCAAGGCAGCTTAAGCCTTATGAAAAGAACTATCTGACCCATGACCTGGAGTTAGCAGCGGTGGTTTTTGCTTTAAAGATCTGGAGGCATTACCTTTATGGTCAACAGTGTGAGGTATATTTAGACCATAAAAGTCTGAAGTACATCTTAACTCAAAAGGAGCTTAATATGAGGCAGCGGCGGTGGTTAGAGTTTGTAAAAGATTATGATTTGGAAATCAAGTATCACCCCGGTAAAGCCAATGTGGTTGCAGATGCTTTAAGCTGAATATCGACTTCAGTTTCAGCTTTGGAGGCTGGTATGTCTGAACCTTTGCGATTGGAGATTCAGAGGTTTGATTTGGAGCTGGTTGCAAATGTGACAGCGGTTTTATCAGCTTTATCTTTGAAGCCTACGGTTTTGGAGAAAATTAGAGAAGCTCAACAAGGAGATTTGGAGTGTAATAAATTCAAGCTGAGTATGGTCTCTGACGATAGAACAGAGTTTAGCTACTCGGATGATGGTATTTTGAAGTTCCGTAATCGGTGGTATGTTCCGAATAACGAACAACTTCGGAAGGAAATTTTGGTTGAAGCTCATTCGTCGAGGTTTTCTGTTCACCCGGGGAGTACCAAGATGTACAGAGACCTCAAGCAACACTATTGGTGGCCTGGTATGAAGAAGTCAGTGGCCGAATTTGTAGAGACATGTTTGATTTGTCAGCAGGTGAAGGCAGAGCATCAAAGATCTGCTGGGAAGTTGCAGCCATTGCCGGTTCCTGAATGGAAGTGGGATCAGATTTCGATGGACTTCGTTGTTGGATTGCCTAGGACAACGAAAGGATTTGATGGCATATGGGTGATCGTTGATCGTTTAACGAAGTCAGCCCATTTTCTGCCGGTGAAGATGACGTATAGTATGGATCAGTTTGCTGAACTTTATATTCAGGAGATTGTGAGATTACATGGTGTGCCGACTTCGATTGTATCAGATAGGGACCCGAGGTTCACTTCAAAATTTTGGAAGAGTCTACATAAAGCGATGGGGACTCGATTGAATTTCAGCACTGCTTTTCATCCTCAGACGGACGGACAATCTGAACGGACTATTCAGACTCTTGAGGATATGCTCCGAGCGTGTGTGCTTGAATTTCAGAGTTCCTAGAGTAGATACATACCTTTGGTGGAGTTTTTGTATAACAATAGTTATCAAGATACTATTGGTATGGCTCCGTACGAGGCTCTATACGGAAGGAAGTGCAGATCACCTCTTTATTGGGGCGAGGTCGGAGAATCTAGTTTGATTGGTCCAGAGATCGTGCAGCAAACTACAGATAAAATCCAATTCATTCGGCAACGTATTCTGACAGCTCAGAGCAGACAAAAGAGCTATGCCGACGGTAGGAGACAAGAGCTGGAATTTGAGGTAGGCGATGAGGTTTTCTTGAAGATCTCGCCATTTAAGGGTGTCATGCGATTCGGAAAGCGAGGTAAGCTGAACCCGAGATTGTTGGTCCATTCCCTATGTGAACGTGTGGGCAAGACAGCGTATCAGTTGGAGTTGCCTGCTTCGATGGAGGGAGTGCATAATGTATTCCATGTGTCGATGCTTCGGAAGTGTCTGAGGGATCCATCGCACGTGGTGGTACAGCAGGAGGTCGAAGTGCAACCTACATTGTCTTATGAGGAGAAACCAGTGGAAATATTAGATTATGCAGTGAAGAAATTGTGCAACAAGGACATTCCATTGGTAAAAGTACTGTGACGCAACCACAACATTGAGGAAGCAACGTGGGAGCGTCAACAAGACATGATGGCGCGTTATCCAGAATTGTTCAGGTACGCAAATTTTGAGGACAAAATTTTTGTAAGGAGGGTAGATTGTAACACCCGAGAATTTTCTATTACGTGCGTCGCCTACAATTTGACGTGTTAGGAGAGTTTAATTATATAAGTTTGATGTTATGCATTGAGGAGAAAGAGAGAAGAAAAAGAGTTGAAATTCAAACCAAAGGGTTTGAAAAGTCAAACCTATGAACCAATGAAATGCAAAGGAATTTGTATGCATTAATTGAATGTAAAGTGATGAATTTTGAAGTGGCTTTCACGTTGGCTTTTGAAGGAAGAAAAGGTGTGGTAGATTTGTAATTTTAAAAAGTTAAATGGAGGAAAGTTAAAAGTAAATGAAAGTTATGGTTTAAAGTTAGGTTTTCATTTCTTTTTCTTCATCTTCATCGAGCTTCTCTCCTTCTCCTCCATAGCCATCGATCCCCTTCCTCCTTTCTTCATCTATTGAAGACTTTTCAAGGTAATTTCTCTTGGGTTTTGGTTTGTGCACATTTAGATGGAGTTTAGAAGTGTTTTTATGTATTTTGGTTGAGTTTGGTGAAATTTAGGAAACCCTAGGTTAGGGATTCCGAAAAATTGAGTTTAGATGTTAGATTTCTTTCCTATTTTGGTAGTTTAGTTGTTGAATGGAGTGATTTAGATTGTTAGAGGGGTTAGATGGAAGATTGAAAGAGTGTTACACAAAAACGGTTTAAGAACACTTTAGGGCCGATTCTGTATTTAGGAATTTCGGGCTGGCCAAAGTATTTGTTTGGTTAATTTGAGTAATGCAATATATAGTAGACGTGTAGAGGTTTCCGAGTTGGGGTGGCACGTCGAAATCCGTTGAAAAACGAAAAAGTTATGACCGTTTGAAGTTGGACGGTCAATTTTGGTGTCAAAATCGGGGTTGGAGTTAAGTTGTGGGTTTAGGTTAAATGTGTGATTAGTTTAGTTAGCAAAAATCGTTATAATTTATTTAGTTTGTTATTAAGTGAATTTTCGTTATTTGTTAGGTGATCGAACGTGTGATTTAGTTGGACGAAGTGAACGTATCGAGCAACCAGGTAAGTAGTGGGTGCTTTCTTTTGCCTTCGGGCCTACACCACATGTAACGCCCCGAGTTATCTGAACCCGGTTCGCTACTCATTACTTGATCATAACTAAGAAATTTCGAATAAATTTAAAACTTCATTCGACATTCAAAATTTGACATTTTCTAAACGTTCAAAACATTTGAAAACTTTGCAGCGGAAAATTATTTAAAACTACAATGGGGATTTAACTAGCTATGAAAACATTGTTGGAAAGATTAATAGAGATGTTTAAAGTATTCGGTCAAGAGAAAATAAGGTTTTAAATGATGGACTACTCAAGGAATTACAAAAGTCGAATTCATCTGCCGACGACAAAGTCAACGGAAGGAAACAGAACGAGGTTCCTGCCGATGACGTCACGAGTTGAACTCGCCTGCCGACGACTAGTCAACGGAAGGAGCAGAAGCAGAAAACCAAAGGCTTCTGCCGATGACGTCTACACAACTTCACCCACAACTTCATCTGCCGATGAAATCATGGTAACTTCACACACCACTTCATCTGCCGATGAAGTTAACATAACTTCATCTGCCGATGAAGTCAGCGCAATTTCATCTCTCAATAGACAAACACACATCATCTTCCGATAACAACAATATGACTCCACGCCTTCCGATTCGCTAAACGACAAACGGGTTACTCTACACCTTCCGATTCGCTAAACGACAAACGGGTTTCTCTACACCTTCCGATTCGCTAAACGACAAACGGGTTTCTCCCTCTTCCGATGAAATGGACTACATCTGCCGACACGTGCTACTCACGTAACTCCTTAAAGCATCTACTGATAGACTTTAAAATTTACATCTTCCGATGGCTTTTCTGAAGACATCTTCCGATAGAATTTAAAATTTACTCAACATCTACCGACAGATATCATCTGTCGATAGGGAGCAAAACAACAAACTCTAATCGCTTCACTTGCAAATCCAGTAATAAACCTACAGAATACTAAATTCAGAGAAAACTAAGAATACTTTTGAAAACTTCAAGTAACTCATTCTTGCTAAAACTAACCAGAGACAATCCAAACCTTTGTGTCACTAGAAACTCATAAGTACTATCTTGAAATCCCAACAGAATATCGTTATCAGAAAAGAAACTCAAAAGCGAATTCCAAAACATTAAAATTTCTACTGTCATGAAGCTCAGTATAATAAATTTGAAATACTGTCAATTAATCTTGTAGTCAATGACACCAGTCAAACCGCCCCATCAGATGCTGACCGTTGCACAGCCGCGCTCCACCAACCTCATCTACTCGGTTACGCTCTCAGGGAAATCACCTGCTGTATCCTCAACGCCTACATCACAAAACTCATCTATTAGCCTAATGCTAAGCAAGTAAAGCATTAATGAAATGTATGCTGAAACATAAACCCTGATCATGCAGTTTCTAATTTTCTCAACTCAGTTGTGCATCGTTCATAAACTGGTCTGATCCCTAAGTTCCCTTGGGAGTGGGATCGGTTCTCCCAATGTAATAAATCCTCTACTCAGTTAAGGGGCGGATTACTTCCCTTAACAGCTAATACAGATCCCTTAATTCCCTTGGGAGTGGGATCGGTTCTCCCAATGTAATAAATCCTCTACTCAGTTAAGGGGCGGATTACTTCCCTTAACAGCTACTCTGTTTCATTCAATTCATACTCATCATAACCTTGCACATAAATTCATTTCGTAATTCTTCAAAACTTAATGCATGACATAAAGAAAAGAAACACTCAAGCATGCATAAACCTACTGTTTGTGATGTAGCCCGAAGGCTCACACATTACTTTTACTACCTGGCTCCCTGGAAATAAAAAAAAAAAAAAAAAAAAAAAAAAAAGGCCGAGGTCGTTACCAATCATAAAACTTTCAGACTTTTCTATCACGTTCAATAACTATTTTAAACCAAAACCTTTTCTATAAACAGTTTCCAACCTCAAACACAAATGTAAACCTATCAAACCAAACACCTATAGCTATCAAGACAAATTCCATCATCCCCAAACTCCCCAAACCTACACATAGGTCCCCACGGTCTGGTGAGCATCGACTGTGCAACACCCACCGCAATCCATCTATCGTCAACTGCCTCATGCCTGTCAGTTAGGCGGAGCTCGTTCCTTCACCGTTTCCTCTAACACTATACCATACATACATCTATGATATAAAAATCTCAGTAGCTCTAGTATTCAATGCGTGGCTATGCTTGTCTGGAAATCATGCAGTGTTTTATTTACTTTGCTTTGTGCTTTACTTTGCTTTGCTTTGCTATGCTATAAACTGTATCCGAAGGGTCATTACTTTACTTACTTTGCTTTTCTTTGCTTTTCTATAAACTGTATACCCGAAGGGCCATGTTACACTAATACCGAAGGGGGTCATTTAAAACTGTATACCGTAGTCATTTCTTTCTTTGCATTTACTTAAAAACATCGTGCAGAATTCATTGTCTGTGAGTACTTTAAACACGTGATGCATGCACAGATATGAACA